>CAUYQV010044791.1:0-20880 GCA_963574575.1 Galagoides demidoff | reverse complement strand
AAGCTATCCCCCTGGGTAGAGTGCCATGGCATCACAGCTCATAGCAACCTCCAACTCCTGGGCTCAAGTGAGTCTCCTGCCTCTGCCTCCCAAGTAGCTGGGACCACAGGTGCCCGCCACAGCGCCCGGCCTTTTTTTTTTTTTTTGGTTGCAGCTATCATTGTTGTTTGGCGGGCCCGGGCTGGGGATTTGAACCCGCCACCTTAGGTGTACGTGGCTGGCGCCTTAGCCGATTGAGCCACAGGCGCCGAGCCTTCGCTTAGATCTTTAATTCACCTGGATTTCACCTTGCAATATGATGTAAAGTAATAATTGCTTTTTAAAATTAGGTATCTAAAGTCTGAACTACTTTTATGATTAGAAGTTTGTTTTGTTTAAAAGAAAGAAAAGAAAATTATTCTTTAAATAATTTGATTTCATAGCCGAGGCAAAGCAAGATAAACCAAGATGATCCCTATGGCCACTGGTGAGGGGAGAAGGGATGGGGGGATGGACATGTCAGAGACCAGTGGCAATCCCCTGTCACACTGCTCAGTCCCAGCTTGCTGTGCTGTGCCTGAGACCTGCCACACAGCTCTGACCTTTGCCTGGCTCTGTTCCAGTGATTACAAAGGCCACCACAGCAATAAATATTCGTGCTGAGCAGAGGCTCACCAGGTCTCAGGCACCACCTCCAACTCTAGTATAAACAGAAACACCACAGTTCATTTTCACCTTCCTGAAGGAACCGGGGTGGGGTAGGGTGGTGTACCTGAGCAGCGGTTTATGAACCTGGGAAAAGAAGATATTTTCTGATGCGGTCCTGTGGGAGACCAGGCTCCACCCAGCAGGCAAACACTGCTGTCTCAGTGCCTCCTCTTCCCTTGCAAGTGAAGGAGAACAGAGGCATCTTCTGGAACAGATAATGGGCAAACTTGGTGGTTGGGCTCTTGCACTGAATATGTCACCATATTCTGCCAGAAGGTATGATGAATCCTGACTGCCTTAAGACTTCTTGATGACTTTAGAGCCAGGTTTTCCAGTGACAGGAATGGTAAAGGGGGGAGGTAGCCTGACCTGGAGGAAAATTCTATGATTCTTACTGCCCTCCTAGAAGCCCACCAAGAGGCACCCAAAAGGAAGGCAGGGCATGGAGTGCTTGCTTCTGACTTAGGCCCTTACTCCTCCCACCAGGGCACCTGCATTTTATTCCAAGTGGAGAAAACAAGGGAGGCTTTGAGGCGAGGGCACTGTGTTATGGCCTGCACTGGCCAGACCTCATAGGCAGCACCATCTTGGTTTCTGTTTGGGGCCTCTGAAAAAACCCCTCTCCAGGGGGCTGAGGGTTCTAGCCACAGATACTCTTTGCCGATGAAAGGTCAGCTCCAGCGCTCTCTGCAGACCTAAATGTTTTGCCAACTGGTCTGATGACTCATACTGGGAAGCTTGTAGCAAATCCCATTTTTGGAGAAACTAGGAAATCTCTTTGGAGAGACAAACAAATCACTTCAGCACCCTGCTCTCTGAAATGCTTTCTTCATTTTATCCCCCAGCACAGACAAAAACCAAAGCAAGTCTGGAAAACATTGTAAAGATCTACACAAATGCAAGTTATTTGTCCCAGAGTTCTGGGTCCCACTTAGGTCCCGGGGGAGGAGGGGCTGACAGGAGGAACATGCTGTTCTCTTGCAGCCCGGGGCTGTGAGTAGGGCCCTGCTTCTCACACTGCTCCCCTCCCTGCTGTATGTTCTCTAAAGGCTACATTGGCCTAATCAGGACCAGCTTCATGGGTTTTTGACCTCTGAAGTCCCTCAGGGCCCCACACTCAGAAGGGCCCTATGCTTGGTTTAATGACCTGCTGTCACCATCTTGAAGGTCTAAATAATTCTTGAACAGGGGGCCCCAGGCCCCACATTTTTATTTTGTACTAGCCTATGCATTCTATAGCCAGTTTTAGGCTTGATGGAAAAACAGAAGCAGAGGATGTTAGGGTGGAGCAGATCTCCACCTTCCTGCCTTCTCCAGCTTCAGGGATGGCAGCCCCTGCCCTCCTCACATTCCCTCCTTCCCCCCTGCCTGGCATGTCTCAGATCAACTCTGTTACCACTGCTGTGGTTGGGGCTGCCAACATGTCCTGCCTCCCAAGAGATCTTCCTGCCTCCTGCCTTCTTTCTTCTTGAGCCATCTGTACTCTGCAGCCAGAAAGAGCTTTCAAATATGATCATAACCAGAACCAGAAGCTATAAAGCAAGGCTACCCTTCCCTTCCATATGAGCGGCTCTGTGTGTATTCAAGATACATCTGTCCCCTCCCTGCTGCTGCTCTTTCCCTGTTGTAAAGTTCATCTGTTAGACCAGTGGTTCTCAACTTTTCCAATGCCATGGCTGGTTAATACAGTTCCTGTGGGTCGCAACCCACAGGTTGAGAACCACTGTGTTATACTAAGCCTCAGCAGTAACGGGGACTGAGCCTGACCAAAGCTTTCTAGATCCTGGGTCTGCTATTTAAAAGCTCATTGCAAGCTTGGTGCCCGTAGTTCAGTGGTTAGGGTGCCGGCCTATATGCCAGGGCTGGCAGGTTCAAACCTGGCCCAGACCTATAAAACAACAATGACAACTGTAACAACAACAACAAAAACTGCCTGACATTGTGGTGGGCACCTGGAATCCCAGGTACTTGGGAGGTTGAGGCAAGAGAATTGCTTTGATCCCAAGAGTTTGAGGTTGCTGTGAGCTACGACTCCATGACACTCTACTTGGGGGCAACAAAGTGAGACTGTCTCAAAAATAAAAAAAAATAAAAACTCACGGCAGGGCCGGGCGTGGTGGCTAATGCCTGTAATCCCAGCACTTGGGAGGCAAGGAGGCTGGATTGCCTGAGCTCATAGGTTTAAGACCAGCCTGAGCCAGAGCAAGACCCCATCTCTAAAAATCGCTGGGTGTTGCAGCAAGTGCCTATAGTCCCCGTTAGTGCTGAGGCAAGAGAATCACTTGAACCCAAGAGTTTGAGGTTGCTGTGACTAAGACTCACAGCATTCTACCAAGGGTAACCCTAAATAAATAAATAAACGCTCACTGCAGCTCAGTCATGGTGGCTAATGCCTGTAATCCCAGAACGTTGGGAGGCTGATGAGGGAGGATCTCTTGAGGCCAGGAATTTGAGACCAAACTGAGCAACACAGCAAGACTCCATCTCTACAAAACAAATTTTTTAAATAAATAACTAAACATGTTCACTGTTCCCCTCAGCTTCAGATAATCTAAAAATCTGATAGGTATGCCTTCTAGATGGTTATACCCACTGGACAGGGCATAGTCTAGGGCATAACTCTCTGGTACCTTACTACAAACCTCCAGGGAGCCGGCTACCAAGCAGCATCTAACTGTACCATCTTCTATTCCACATCTCTCCATCTGAGCCACTAAACTTTTTTTTCTTTTTGAAACAGGATTTTAGTCTGTTGCCCGGGCTAGAGTCCAGTGATGTCAGCCTAGTTCACAGCAACCTCCCACTGCTGGACTCAAGCAATTCTCATGCCTCAGCCTCCCCAGTTGCTGGGACGCTACCACGTCTGGATAATTTGTTCTAGTTTTAGTAGAGAGGAGTGCTTTTGCTCAGACTGCCTCTAAACTATGAGAATGGTTTAGAATTGCCTCTAAATTGTGAGATTTCACTTCAATACCTTCCTAAAGTCACCAGAGAGGGCCAGGACTGTGAAGAGGAGAGGGAATATGTTGGTTTCAATGCCGCCTCCACCCTCTACTGACTCATCTTGGGGATCTCTGCCCTGGTAAAAGGATATATATTAAGCGACCATTTCCTAGGCCTTGCAAGTTATTCTGGAAAGACTTCAGACTTCAGGCTGTGGAGTCATTATACCTCCCAAATGCAGCTCCTTTCTAGCAGCTGAGGCCCTAGGAAACATAGGTTCTTCATCATCCAAGCCACAGAGATAGGAATTCCTCTTGCTATCTGAGGAAGCCAGTTGAGCATTAAGCTGAGTCTTTAAGCTCAAGGACAACCAGGGGGAAAAAGAAAAGTCAAGATCTAGGGGGGAAGAGAGGCAGCAAACAAGGATGTCAAGCCATTAAATCAAGGATGCCAAGTGGTCTCTACCCAATGAAAGATTCAGCAAATACAGCGGGGGGTGGGGGTGGGGACCTGCAGGAGGTGGAAATAAAGCGTTAGAGGTGGCCTCCTCCCAAGGACATGATTTGGGCATCGGAGATAAGAGGGAACAAAACAAGCAAATGCATGGGATTTATGAGAGCATGGCACATCCAAGGATTGTTGAGAAGTTCTTTGTAACTGGAGTGGGACAGAAGAAGTGGTGGTAGGACCTGAGACCAGAATTGCGCCCCGGAGCCAGATCACAACAGACTTTATACACCATGTGTAGGAAAGTGAACTTCACGCAGCAGGCAAGGGGGATGTGTACGTGTTTTTAACTAGAGAAGTGACAACCAGATTTTCATTTTAGAAAAATAGCTCTGGCAGCTGGTTGAACAGTGGAGTTGAGACTGGGAGAAATTGAGGGAAAGAAGGAGAGGAGGAGGAGGCTATTGCCAAGTTCAGGCAAGAAATTAGGAAATCCTGGATCAAGACTGAGTACTGAGTTCAGAGGAGGGAGATGCATTCCACAGACACTTCTGCAGTACAATTAGTAAGATTCAGTGAAGTGGAGAATGACAAGGGGGAGTGAAGGAGGACTCCAACATCTCCAGTCTGACTGACAGATAAGGAGTGACGCCTATAAACATGACGGGGAATATGGAGTGGGAGATGAGATGGCATTGCAGTGATGAAATTATTTTTGTCATGGTAAAGTTTAAATGCTCAACAAGTTGTCATTAACAAGGATCTGAGGCCGAGGAAGAGATTTGGGTTTGAGATGTAGGTTTGGGAGTCATGAGTGTATAAATAGCAATGAAAACCACAAAAGTAAATATGGTGATTCTGAAAAGTAAGTCTTCAGCTGGCGCCCATAGCTCAGTGGTTAGGGCACCAGCCACATGCTCTGGGGCTGGTGGATTCGAACCTGGCCTGGGCCTGCTAAACCAATAATAATAATAATAATAATAATAATAGCTGAGTTTTGTGGTGGGCTCCTGTAGTCCTAGCTATTAGGGAGGCTGAGACAAGAGAATCTCTTAAGCCCAAGAGATAGAGGTTGCTGTGAGCTATGACCCTACGGCACTCTACTGAGGATGACAAAGTGAGACTCTGTCTCAATGAAAAACAAAACAAACAAAAAAACCCACAGAAAAGTAAGTCATCATCATCAGAAGAGGAAAGGGACTTAAGGAATAAGAGCAATGAAGCTGCTGCTGCTACATTATTTAGTGAAACAAAAACCATTTTCTTGAGATTGGCAAAACCACAATGAGACATACCTATTATGTGTCTATAATAAAAAAATAGACAATAATAATTGTTGATGAAGATATGGGGAAACTGGAACTCTCATATGCTGCTGGTAAGAATACAAATAGGCAGCCGTTTTGAAAAAGTCTATTGGTTTCTCAAAAAGTTAAACATGGGCTTGGTGCCTGTGGCTCAAGTGGCTAAGGCGCCAGCCACATACACCTAAGGTGGTGGGTTCGAATCCAGCCCGTGCCCACCAAAAACAACAATGACGGCTGCAACCAAAAAATAGCCAGGTGTTGTGACGGGCACCTGTGGTCCCAGCTACTTGGGAGGCTGAGGCAGGAGACTCGCTTGAGCCCAAGAGTTGGAGGTTGCTGTGAGCTCTGATGCCACAGTACTCTACCCAGGGGGATAGCTTGAGGCTCTGTGTCAAAAAAAAAAAAAAAAAAAAGTTAAACAAAGAGTTACCATATGCCCAAAGAATTGAAAATACATGATGTCCGGACCAGGTGCAATGGTTCATGCCTGTAATTCTAACACTCTGGGAGGCTGAGGCAGGCAGATTGCCTGAGCTCAGGAATTAGAGACCAGCTTGAGCTAAAGCAAGACCTTATCTCTTAAAAAAAAAATAGCCAGGCATTGTGGCAGGCACCTATAGTCCCAGCTACTCCGGAGGTTGAGGCCAGAGAATTGTTTAAACCCCAGCGTTTGAGGTTGCTGTGAGCTATGACACCACGGCACTCTACCCAGGGTGAGTAAGCAAGACACTGTCTCCAAAAAAAATAAATAAATAAAATTTTAAAAAAAGAGAATACAAGTCCATAAAACACTTATACACAAATGTTCACAGGCAGCATTACTCATGATAGCCACAAAGTAGAAACCACCCAAATGTCCATTAACTGATAAATGGATTAAAAAATGTGTATTCCTTACAATAGAATAATATTCATCCATAAAAAGGAATAAAGTACTATGCTACACAGTGAACAAACCTTGAAAATGCTATAACTGAAAGAAGCCAGATCCAAAGGACCATATGTAGTGTGAAATGTCCAGAACAGGCAAATCCACAAAGACAGAAAGCAGATTAGTGGTTGCTGGGGTAGGGGGAGGGGAAGTAAGCAGTGAGTGTGGATGGGGAGCAGTGACTGCTTTGGGGCTTGATGAAATGTTCTGGAATTAGGAAGTGGTATAGATTGAACAATTTTGTGAATATACTAAAAAAAAAAAAACCCACTGAATTGCATGCTTTTGTTTTGTTTGTTTGTTTGTTTGTTTGAGACAGATTTTCACTCTGTTGCCCCAGGCTAGAGTACCACTGAGTCAGCCTAGCTCACAGCAACCTCAAACTCTTGGGCTCAAGTGATCCCCCTGCCTCAGCCTCCCAGCTGAGACTATAGGCACCTACACAATGCCCAGCTAATTTTCTATTTTTAATGGAGATGGGGTCTCATTCTTGCTCAGGCTGGTCTTGAACTCCTGAGCTAAAGGAATTCTCTAACCTTGACTTCCCAGAGTCTTAGGGTTACAGATATGAACCACAGTGCCCAGCTGCATTGCATGTTATTTTTTTATTTTTATTTTTTTTTTCAGATTTTGACCAAGGCCAGGTTTGAACCTGCCACCTCTGGTATATGGGGCCAGCGCCTTACTCCTTGAGTCACAGGTGCCACTTTGCATGTTATTTTATTTTACTTTATTTTTGAGACAGAATCTTACTTTATTGCCCTTGGTAGAGTGCTGTGGCGTCATAAATCACAGCAACCTCAAATTCCTGGGCTTAAGTAATTCTCTTGCCTCAGCCTCCCAAGTAGCTGGGACGACAGGCACCCACTGCAATCCCTGTCTATTTTTAGAGATGGGGGTCTCACTCTTGCTCAGGCTGGTCTCGAACTGCTGAGCTCAAGTGATCCACCTGCCTCGGCCTCCCACAGTGTTAGGATTACAGGCATCAGCCTCTGTGCCCGGCTGAATCGTACACATTAAAAGAATGAATTTTATGGTATGTGAATTATGTCTCCATAAAAAGGTCTTTTTAAATAAAAAACATTTAAATTTAAAAATTTAAAAGGGGCCAGTTGTGGTGACTGATGCTTGTAATCGTAGTCCTTTGAGAATATTATCATTTCAACATGTAATCAATATACAATTGTTAAAATATTTTAAATTCTTTTTTTTTCCCTGCTAAGTCTTTGAAATCCAGTGTGACTTTTACAGTTATAGCACATCTGAATTCACACTGGCCACATTTCAAGACAGCCACACAGTGGCAAGCGGTTACTATATCTGACAGGGCAGAGATAGCGTGGTTGTCACTAGTCATGTGGGCCAGTTCTATTTCCCTCTATTTATTTCCATTTTTGATGACAAACAAAACCCCCCAAATAATACAGGGCTTTTGTGACTGGCTCTAGTGCCACTGGGAAGTGGAGAGACCAAAGCCTGTTCCACAGCAAGCCTTGGAAGAAGGGGAGAAGAACCTCAAGGGAGAGAGAAAGAGGCAACTTTGAGGAGAGGAAAGAAGCCAGATTAGTGAGTCTCTGGGGTCTACAGTGGGGGAAGAAAGGTGGAGAAGGGAGCCAGGGTGCAAGGATTCTGCGGGGCAGGAGAAGGAATCACCATAGAATGGCCAGGGGTGATTCCTGACCCTTATTCCCTAGGGTCTCTTAGAGAGCAGCATGGCAGCCCAGCCAGAGCCCACCTCAGAACTGAGTTTCCTGGGTACAGGACAGCTGCCAGCTGAGACAGCCACCAGGACTGAGCAGCACATATCCTGGAACTGGACACATAGTTGACTCAGAAATGCTGAATAAACAACTGTATACTCCACCCAAGTGGAGGTCCAAAAAGAAAGCTGGAGGGGGGTGGTGCCTGTGGCTACAGGAGTAGGGCACTGGCCCCATATACCAGGGGTGGCAGGTTCAAGCCTGGCCCCAGCCAAAATTGCAAAAAAAAAAAAAAAGCAAGCTGGAGGGACAAAATTTTTTTCCTGCTAAGTTATGCATAGTTTGTTGCAACATGAGGTCAAAAGAAAAAGTTCAAGAACGTCCTCGGCCACCAGTGGGGTGACTTCTCTAAGCCTCAGTTTTTTTCATCAGTCAGAGCAACTGAGTGCTTACCTATATGCTTGGGTGTGCGATACTCTTTTTCTAATTTTCTTGGAAGGAGCAAATTACTTTGCCTCATGACCTGGTGTTGTGTGGATCTGGTTATGGTTTGCTATTGGTATGGAAAGTCTTTGGGGCAGAGCCCTCTGGAAGCAGGAAGATGGATGAGTTGACCTTCTCTGGTTGACAGGCTCCCTAGACCTGAAATTTTCCAAAGCTGGAGCCTTGATCATCCTTTTAGGTAGTAAAAATTCTTTCCTCCCAAGACAAAGGGCAACCAGCATATCTGCTTTATAAGCAAACTGACACATTCCCCCCAGGAGTCAAAGTGAGAGGAAGCTGGGGGTTAGCTCTGTTCCGCAGATAATTCAACATCAAGAACTTGATCTTTTTAAAAATAACATGTATGGCCTCAGGTTTCCTGGGGCTGTGGACTGTCTACATTGTAAGCTGACCATGAGTCCCTTTGTTTCTAGTGCTCAGTGAGTCTTTTCTCTCCTTTCAGAGTTTTGTTTCACCCGTCTGGCCATAAGGCTCAGCTGAGAGAAGAGTGTGTCAACAGTTCTATTTATCATCTGTTTGGCTGGCTCCTCTCCGGGGACGGGTGCCAAAGGCCAAGGGAAGGAGCCTGTGCTGAGGTTCTGGGGCCCTGGAAAGTATATTTACTGGGAACCATGTAAATGTCCAAATATAGGCAAATGGGCAACACAGCCATATGATGGACTTATGATGACATCTACTGAAAAGGATGCTTAGGAAGAATTTTTAGTGACATGGGAGAATGACTACAATATGATAAGCAACAACAACAAAAAGCATGGAACAAAAATTTATGTGATTATGTGTTTGTGCGTTAAATGATCTCAACTACAAAAGGAAAAAATATATATATAAAAGTACACACAAAAAAATTTGACAACTGATGATATCTTTAGCTAGTAAGACAAAGAATTATTGTTTTTTTCTTTCCTCCCCATGTTTTATATAATGAGACTTACTACATTATAATTATACATGTTTTTGAAGAAAGTACATCAAGAAATATCCTCCTATCCTCTGTATACTATCCCCTACTCCCGTCTTTAAGGCAACTATTACAAGGACTAAGAATAAAACCAAAAGCCTCTCAACCTAAAAGAAACTTGACCATTGGAACCCTTGAGTTTTCTGTACTCCTGGGTCATTATTAGACATTTTCCAGGTGACTTAGGAATTAAATTATGCTTTTCAGTGCAGAGAGGACATGGGACTGGTGGGTTATCACTAAGTGGCAAGTGAAAGAGATGCTGCCATTTGGGGTGGGTGATAGACCTTGGCGAAACTTAGTGTAAGCACAATGGCCCAATGTTAAGCTTAGGCAACTAGAATTCCAGAAGAAAATTTAAGCCCTTAATGCCCTAAGGCATCCATTATATGTAATGAAATAATTTATTTCTTGTGTATTGAGAATGGGACCAGCTATTCAGCATCTTTGGGAGTGCTATGGTTGGAATGTGTCCTCCAAAGTTCATGGGTTGAAAACACAGCCCTCCATATGATGGTGTTGGGAGGTGGGGCCTAATGGGAGGGCTTTGGTCATGGGGGCACTGCTCCCATTCATTAATATGGTATTAATGAATTTGTGGAAGCAGATTCCTTATAAAAGGAATGACTTTTGGCTCCCTCTGACTTTCTCTTGCTCTCTCTTGCCTTCTGCTCTCTGCCATGGGGTAACGTAGCAAGAGGGCCCTCACCAAACACTGCCCCCCAATCTTGGAATTCTCAGCCTTCATAACCATGAACCAAATCAATTTCTGCTCATTGTAAGTTACCCAGTCTGTGGTATTCTGTTATAGCAGCACAAAGAGGACTAAGACAGGGAGAACTGAGGAAACAGTCACTCAGTTCATTTTCTTGAGGGCTTAATTCTCTTCCAGAAGCCTGGCTGAGAAAAGCCGATCATTTGCCTACAAGGACCTAATCCCAGCTCTGCTCCTTCTTTACTCCAGCCTCACCCCCAGGCTGCAGAAGGGCAAGTCTGTGACTATATGGCCACAGAACTGATACATCTGGACACTTCTAGGTCTTCCTACCCACAGTCCTGGCACTGGGCCTCCAGGAAGGATAGGCTTTGAGAGTAGCATGAGGAAAGCAGCTCCCTCTCCTGCTCTTATGTATATGATCCAAAGGGAAATCTGCTTTTATCAAGTTCTCTAGGAGAGCTGTATTACTTTTTATAGATCTAGAGGCAAAGCTGCCGAACTTCTTTGGATATTTTAGGGAAGAACCCAAATGATGAGAAGGGGTAGGCTCCGTGAGTAGCATGAGGAAGGCAGCTCCCTCTCTTGTGTTTATGTGAATGATCCAAAGGGAAATCTGCTTGCATTAAGTTCTCTGGGAGAGTTGCATTACTTTTTATAGATCTAGAGGCAAAGCTGCCGAACTTCTTCAGCTATTTTAGGGAAGAACCCAAATGATAGGAACTGAAGGCTTCAGCTGGCTGCATACAAAGCAAATTACTAATTTCCTCTTAGGGTTATCCCTGTGGCCCCAGTGATCATAGGCAAACGGGCGAAAATGTTAACCTCAGATCCCTGTAACACTGGAAAGAGAAGAGCAAGAAAAGGAAGGAAAAATAGAATAAATTCAAACTAAAGGGGAAATATCACAGTGACCTATTCCAACCATTCAGACCCCAGACTGTAAGTTTTGGATGGATTTAATTGGCTGTTTACAGAAACTTGGGGGGGGGGGAATCAATGGTAAATGTCCCTTCATTTGAGGAGCTAGACACCAAATCATATTTTCAAGCAGTGTCAGGGTATAGATTAACTACAACTTCTGTAAATTCAATCAAGGATGATAAGAATGGTATTTGCAAACTCTCCATTGTTTGCTCATTCAAAAGGCATTTATTAAGCCAGATACACTGTGTACTACTGGGGACATGAAGACGAATAAGAGCCAGCCTTGCCCTCAAGGAGTTTGGACAAAGGCCAGGCATGGTGGTTTACTGCTGTAATCCTGGCACTCTGGGAGGCTGAGGCTGGTGGGTTGCTTGAGTTCAGGAGTTCAAGATTAGACTGAACAAGAGTGAGACCCCCATTTTATTATTTAAAATAATAATAAAAAAATAGCCAGGCACTATGGCAGGTACCTGTAGTCCTAGCTACTTGGGTGGCTGAGGCAAGAGAATCACTTGAGCCCAAGAGTTTGAGGTTGTCGGGAGCTGTGACACCACAGCATTCTACCGAGGGTGACTAAATGCAACTCTGTCCCCAAAAGAAGAAGTTTGGACAAAGCACAGAAACAGGCAATGCTGAAATGATGTATTATATGCATGGGGTACAGGAAGTGCCAAAAGCTGCAGATGATATTTTATGAACACAGAGGTAGACAACACAACTCACCCTGGAGAGGTCAGGAAAACCTTCTAGAAAAGGTATCAACCTTTTCCTTATTCCTTGAAAAAGGAATAAGGGTTGGCTGTGCCTAGAGTCCCAGTAGAGGTGGGGGTATGTTCAAAGGCCCCAAGAAAGCAAAATAAAGCACAGCATCTTTGGAGCTCCAATGGTAGGACTGTAGTAAAGGGTAAAAGTCAAGAAGCGTATTGAGAGATAGGGAGGGGCTGGATTGCCAAGAGCCTTCTAAGTCACGTTAAGGACTGTGAATTTGATCATGGAAGCTCTGTTGAGCAACTGAGGGCTTTTACGCAGAGAGTCAAGATCATGATTTCATTTTATAATAAGACACGGCAGCTGTGTGTGGGGGGAGTGGATTGCTATGGTATGAGAAGAGAGGCAGGGAGATCAGTTAGGAGGTCATGGCATTCTTCTAGTTGATAAGTGATATGGGTGGAAGTGATAGAAGTGGAATAGAGAGGAGGGGAAGAGTTAAAATAAGCCCCAGAGGTAGAATCAATAGGATTCTGTCACGGGGAAAGTCGGGGGAAACACTGGGAAAGGCATTTGAGCAAGATAACGCCCAGGGTTATGACCTGAGTGTCTGGTTAGATGGGACTTCTATTTACCAAAGTGTGGAATGTAGAAGGAAAAGCAGCTTTAGGGGTGGAGTAAGGTGACAATGATTAATTTATTTTCAGACTAGTTGAATTTGAGACACTTTGAGGTGTCCAAGAGGCAACTGAGTGATCTAGAACGCAAAATAGAGATCTAGGCCAGAGATAGAGATAGAGCACATGGGTGGGAGCTGAACCCATGGACTTGGATGGAGGTGCCCTGAGGACTGCGCAGGGAAGACAGAACCCTGGGAACAAGAATATTTAGGCTTGAGAGGAAGAGTTGCCCTCAGAGGAGACTAGAAAGGAATAGCTAAAAAGATAAAAAGAAAACCAGGTAAATGTGGTACCTTGAAACCAAGGGCAATGAATATTTTTCACAATGAGAGGGTGGTTAAATGCCACAAAGTAAATACATGGGATAAAGACTAAAAAGTGTGCGTTTGGCTGGGAGCAGTGGTTCATGCCCAGTGGCTCAGCACTCTGGGAAGCTAAGGTGGGTGAATTGCTTGAGCTTGGGAGTTTTAGACCAGCCTGAGCAAGATGGAGACCCTGTCTCTACTAAAAATAGAAAAACTAGCTGGGCATAGTGGCAGGTGCCTGTAGCCCTGGCTGCTCAGGAGGCTGAGGCAAGAGGATCTCTTGAGCCCAAGAGTTTGAGTTTGCTGTGAGCTATGGGATGCCACGGCATTCTACCCAGGGCAACAGAGTGAGACTGCTTAAAAAAATTATCTAGGCATCGTGGCAGATGCCTATAGTCCCAGCTATGCAGGAGGCTGAGGCAGGAGGATTGCTTAAGCCCAGGAGTTTGAAGTTGCTGTGAGCTAGGCTGATGTGCACAGCACTCTAGCCTGAGGCAACAGAGTGACACTGTCTCAAGCAAACAAATAAAAAAGTGTGCACTGGATAAAGCAACAAGGAGATTCCTTGGAAACCTCATCAAGGCTGATGTCTGTATAGTGGTGGAGCAAAGACTTGCAAGGTGACCATAAGTGTAGATAATATTTCCTATAGCTTAGATAAGAAGGAAAGGGGAGAAGGTGGGGACTGCAGAGAAAGATCCAATAGGAATGTTGTTGGCGGAAGAGAGAGAGAGATGTTTACAGGAGCAAAGGCCCCTGTCCTGTTGGCAGGAGAGAATGGAATCCAAAAAGGGGGTGGGGGTACTAGTCTGGGACAGGAGGAGGGATACCTTTTCCATGGGATAAGAGAGAAGAAACTTTGTACATATGAATGCTTATATATTTTCAGGTGACAGAAGAGGAATTTGAAATCATGTTTGTCCGATGTTTCTTTTTTTCTTCTTTTTGAGACAGAGTGTCACTTTATTGCCCTTGGTAGAGTGCCGTGGCGTCACGGCTCATAGCAACCTCCAACTCCTGGGCTTAGGCGATTCTCTTGCCTCAGCCTCCCAAGTAGCTGGGACTACAGGGACCCACCAGAACACCCGGCTATTTTGTTGTTGTTGTGGCAGTTTGGCTGGGGCTGGGTTCGAACCCGCCACCCTTGGTATATGGGGTCAGCACCCTACCCACTGAGCCACAGGCGCTGCCCTATATCATTTGTTGAGGGTGAAAAGAGAGGTGATGGGAGATGGGAGAGATGGAGAGAAGAGGTTTTCAGAGAAAGGATAACCTTTAGAATAACCTCAGTCCAGGTATGGTGGTTCATGCCTGTAATCCCAGCACTCAGGGAGGCTGATGGGTGAGTTATCTGAGCTCAGGATTTTGAGACCATCCTGAGCAAGACCGAGACCCCCATCTCTACTAAAAATAGAAAAAAAAAAAAACCTAGCTGGGCATTGTGGCAGGCTCCTGTTAGTCCCAACTACTTGGGAGGCTGAAGCAGGAGGATCCTTTGAGCCCAGGAGTTTGAAGTTGCTGTGAGCTATGATGCCATAGCACTCATCTCTAGGATGACTGAGTGAGACTCTGTCTCGAAAAAAAAATTGAATAACCTCTCAGGAAAGTAAGAAGTACATGTTGAGGTTTTCTGGGCTGAAGTCATGGGATCTTAATCTACAGAGGCACCTATTACTTTCTGCAGGTATGATCAGCAGCTTGGAGGTAGAATGGAAATGTCAAATGCTTAGTTTCATCCAGGCTAGGGTGATGAAAGGCTGGGGAGGGTTCAGAATGAGAAATAAAGATAATGTCGGGAAGGACCAAAGTAAGATATAAGCTTAAGAGGAAAATAAGTCAAGCCAGAAAGAACCTCAAAATTGAATGAGAGAGAAGTTGTTCATACCAGGAGAAGTAAGGCTAAGAGTGAGAAGAGGCCATGAAGTAGAATATGCCTTTAGGTCTCCATCTTTGGGAAAGTGGGAAATCTGACCTAGGTGTTAGTGAAGTGTCCAAATCTCAACAGAGTGGCTCAGAAGGACAGCAGGCAGAATGTGCTCAAGGGATATGATGGCATCCAGTTGCTCTCAAAGATGGACTCCATTAGAAATGATGATAGCTATCCCTTAATTATGTGCCTACTGTTTACAAAGCAGAGTGTTAGACCTTCTTCACACTTTTATATCTGATCCTCACAGGGACCTTCAAATTAGATAATACCATCTCTACGTACAAATGAGGAAATTAAAATTCACTAGGCATTTCCTATCACTCAGAAATTCTACTCCTAGGTACATATCCAATAGAAATGAAGTCAGAAATGCACCCCCAAAATGTACAAAACTATTCATAGCATCATTTTTTGGTAACAGCCCCAGACTGGAAACTGCCCAAACATCCATTACAGTGAAATGAAGAAATAAATGGTGGTATGTTCATGTATTTGTGCGGTGGAATACTAGATAGCAGTGAAAGTTTAAACATTCTACAAACAACAGGGCGCACCTGTGGCTCAGTGAGTAGGGCACCAGCCCCATGTACCGAGAGTGGCGGGTTCGAACCTGGACCCGGCCAATGTGCAACCAAAAACTAGCCGGGCATTGTGGCGGGCGCCTGTAGTCCCAGCTACTCCGGAGGCCGAGGTGAGAGAATCACCTAAGCCCAGGAGTTGGAGGTTGCTGTGAGCTGTGACACCACAGTACTCTACTGAGGGCAACAAAGTAAGACTCAGTCTCTAAACAAAAAGCTACAAACAACAACATGGTCAACTCTCACAAATATGTAGAACACATATTGCATGAGTGTGTGTGTGTGTGTGTGTGTGTGTGTGTGTGTACATAAAGTTTAAAAACAGGCAAGACTAGCTATGGGGCTTGAAGTCAGAATAGGGATTCTGTTACCTTTGGGGAGGAAGCTTGGCAGAGGGGTCACTATTCCAGTGCTGAGAATGTTCTTCTTCACTTCCTGATGATTCATGAAAATATACACTTACGTTCTGTGCTCATTTCTGTATATATTTCAGTAAAACATATATTAAGATAAAATCCACATATGACTAGGTGCAGTGGCTCACGTCTGTAATCCTAGCATTCCAGGAGGCCGAGGCAGGTGGATTGCCTGAACTCAGGAGTTCAAGACCACCCTGAGCAAAGTGAGACCCCTACTAAAAATAGAAAGAATAGGAAAAAAAAAACTAGCTGGGCGTTTTGGCAAGAGCCTGTAATCCCAGCTACTCAGGAGGCTGAGGCAAGAGGATCACTTGAGCCCAGGAGTTTGAGGTTGCTGTGAGCTGTGATGCCATTGCACTCTACCCATGGCAACAGAGTGAGACTCTGTCAAGGAAAGGAAGAAAGGACAAAAGGAAAGGAAGGAAAGGAAGGAAGGAAGGAAAGAAGAAATCCAAATCTCAACAGAGTGGGTCAGAAGGACAGCAAACAGAATGTGCTCCAGGGAAATGATGGCATCCACTTGCTCTCAATTGAATAACCTCTCAGGGGAATAAGAAGTACAAGACAAGACTCGGCGCTTGTGGCTCAATCGGCTAAGGCGCCAGCCACGTACACCTAAGGTGGCAGGTTCAAATCCCCAGCCCGGGCCCGCCAAACAACAATGATGGCTGCAACCAAAAAATGGCCAGGCGTTGTGGCGGGCGCTTGTGGTCCCAGCTACTTGGGAGGCGGAGGCGGAGACTGGCTTGAGCCCAGGAGTTGGAGGTTGTTATGAGCTGTGATGCCATGGCACTCTACCCAGGGGGATAGCTTGAGGCTCCGTCTCAAAAAAAAAAAAAATAAAATAAAAAAGAGGAAATTATTAATGGTAAATATTTTTGAGGTAAGTTATTTTTTAAAAAAAATCCCAGTATTGAATACCATATATTTATCTTTTTCCCTCATGACTCCACAAGACACAGATGAATCCCAATATATTCAATCAGATCTGAAAATTTGTGGATGTCACTTCAGAGTTGTAGAAAAATACTTTCATGTCAAATAGAACAAGATGTCTTGATTTGCTTTCGCTGGTGATTCTATATTCCTCTTTGGACACATTCTTTTTTTTTTTTTTTTTTTTTTAAGGACAGAGCCTCCAGCTGTTGCCCAGGGTAGAGGGTCATGGCATCACAGCTCACAGCAACCTCTTAACTCCTGGGCTCAAGGGATTCTCCTGTCTCTGCCTCCCAAGTAGCTGGGACTATAGGCGCCCGCCACAACGCCTGGCTGTTTTGGTTACAGCCATCGTTGTTTGGCAGGCCTCGGCTGGATTCGAACCTACCAGCGCAGGTGTATGTGGCTGGTACCTTAACTGCTTGAGCCACAGGTGCCGAGCCATGGACACACCTTTTCATTGTAAAAAAAAAAAAATAGGTTAGGTGACTCGGCACCTGTAAGTTCAATGAGTAAGGCGCCAGCCATGTACACTGGGGCTGGCAAGTTCGAACCCAGCCTGGGCCTTCCAAACAACAATGACAGCTGCAACAAAATATAGCCAGGCATTGTTGTGAGCACCTGTATTCTCAGCTACTTGGGAGGCTAAGACAAGAGAGGCGCTTGAGCCCAAGAGTCTGCCATAACACTCTATGGAGGGTGACAAAGTGACATTCTGTCTCAAAAAAAAAAAAAAAATCTAGAATTCACAGGTCATGGAGATGAATGCTTTGTGATTTAAACATACTTTAAGCCTTAAAATAATGTTCACCCAAGTTAGAGGTTAGAGGGTCAGAGTTTTACCAGGTTAATGATGAATCTTGTGAATGATCAACTTCATTAGAAATTGTGGTAGGGGGCTTGGCGCCTGTGGCTCAATCGGCTAAGGCGCCAGCCACATACACCTAAGGTGCCAGCCACATACACCTAAGGTGGCGGGTTCGAATCCCCAGCCTGGGCCCGCCAAACAACAAGGATGGCTGCAACCAAAAAAAAAAAAAAATGGCCGGGTGTTGTGGTGGGCGCCTGTGGTCCCAGCTACTTGGGAGGCTGAAGCGGGAGACTCGCTGGAGCCCAGGAGTTGGAGGTTGCTGTGAGCTGTGATGCCATGGCACTCTACCCAAGGGGATAGCTTGAGGCTCCGTCTCAAAAAAAAAAAAAAAAAAGAAATTGTGGTAGGGAGACACTCAAAGCTGGTTGTCAGGAGTTTGAGTATTCTATCTCTGTGTCTGAGAAGGTGCTAGAAGGTAGAGAGGTGGTCATTTATCTCCACAGGCCTCACTTTTCTCAGTAATGAATTGGGTTTTCATCATAGTCTATGATATGTCACTTATAGAATAGGTCTTTAAATTCATCTTTCTTTCAGAAGCAATATAGAGTAGACTGTGAGAGTTTGGGTTGTTTGAGTTGTCAATCTTAGTTCAAATTTTGGCGGTGACCCTTCCAACGTGTGTTGATTCTAGGCTAGTTTTGCCTTCATTTGTAAAATACAGATAATAGAACTTTATCCTCAAGAGAAGGAATTAACTGAGCTAATCTATGTATAATTTAGGATACCTGAGAAGCTCTGTGGTTTGTTCCCTGGCCCTTGTTTTTGCTGTTGGAGCACAAGCTCAAATTTTCAGAGGTTATACTTCATCACCAGCTTGCTCATTATAGAACCCAAAAGTGACCTGTGATCAGAAGGGCAGTCTTCTTACTTCTCACACCTCCAACTACTCAGTGGGACAAAAGCTGAGAGGAATAGAGCAGCCTGAACTGTGCTGCTGGAGCTCTGGGCTTAAATGGTGGTGTTGGATTTCCCGACTCGGTAACAACCCTAGGCATTTCTAAAATGTAGGCTATTACTTGGAGTTTATAAAGGTGGCGCCTGTCCCACAGGGCAGTGCAAGGACAGACTAAAAGTTAGAAAGCAGTAGGGGAGCTGTCAGCCTTTGTTGAAGTACCAGCTTCTCTCATGTGTTAGATTTCCTCTCACGAATGAAGATACTGCCTGGCACTTAAAAGCATTCAGTAAATATTTGCGAAATGTGTATAAAAATTGCGAGACTTGACAGTTAAGTTTGCAAACTTACCCTAGAAAAAAGTTTTACCTCATTGTTGAATATCACTATGGTCACCTTTTCAAAGTACTCCCCTGGTAAGCTATGCTCCATAGCTAGCACCTAGTCTACCTGTCAGAGCAATTTTGGAACTCTTTTTTTCTGGAATTGGCATCAGAACTGTCGTTGTATTACTCTTATTAATGTCTTCTTTTCATTATTTCCTTCATCTTTTGGTAAAGAAAAAAGTCACTGGGGGCACATCAGGGGTGTGTGTGGGGGGGTTCCAATACAGTTATTTGTTGACGGGCTAAAAACTCCCTTGCAGGTGAATGACCTGTGAGCTAGTGCATTGTCATGATGCAAAAGTCAAGAATTCTTTTCAGTTAAGATTTTTCCTGGTTCTCTATCAAATGTTTGCTTGTTTTGCTATCCATCTCATAGTCAACTGCTAATTTTGATGCATAATTTGACAAAGTTTTGCAGTGTTTTCATCAATTCTGCTCATTACTGGCTGCCTTGATCTTCAGTGACACTTTCTCTCCCCTCAGAAAAACATTTAATCCATTTGTACGCTACTTTTTTCTTAATGACATTATCACCGCAGAATTGGACTAATGTATCCCTGGTTTCATTTCCACTCTTGCCAAGTTTAAAAAGAAATTTATGAATGTTTGTTTGTTGCTCTAATTCAAGCTCTGACATTCTAACCCATGGCGTACAAAAACAACAATAGTAATGAATGCCACTGAGCAAGACACTACCGTGGACAAGAACACAGCTATGAAACACTGATATACCAAGGTTATGAAACCTTACTGGGTTGTTTGTACAGTGTACCACCGTAAGTGCATGGGGGCAAATTTAATTGTCTGGCCTCCTGTGTGTATAATATAAATGAAATGCTAACAGTAATCTCTAAAACCCCAATTGTTTCCCCAAATTAGTAAAAATCTTTACATATGTTGATCTTAGTAAAAATTGCACACTAGACATAATTCTTTGAAATTTCTGGATATTTCCTGCCTCGGGGTTATTAGAAAATTGTAGTATCCATTTAATCTTCCTTGTTTCTAGATGAGGAAAGTGAAGTCTTAACAGATAAAGTTACTTAGGTTTGTCTATCTTTCTTTTTTTTTTTTGAGACAGAGCCTCAAGCTATCCCCCTGGGTAGAGTGCCATGACATCACAGCTCATAGCAACCTCTAACTCCTGGGCTCAAGCAAGTCTCCTGCCTCTGCCTCCCAAGTAGCTGGGACCACAGGCGCCCGCCACAACGCCTGGCTATTTCTTGGTTGCAGCCATCATTGTTGTTTGGCGGGCCCAGGCTGGGGATTCGAACCCATCACCTTAGGTGTACGTGGCTGGTGCCTCAGCTGATTGAGCCACAGGCGCCGAGCCTTGTCTATCTTTTATTACCTAATCATTAAAAGCATCTTAAAATAATTTACTTAGGGTCATATGAGGTCTAACTTTTACTTAAGTTTTAGATTTTTTTTTTGGGAGACAGAGTCTCATGCTATGGCCCTGGATAGAGTGCAATGGTGTCATAGCTCACAGCAACCTCAGACTCTTGGGCTTAAGCAATTCTCTTGCTTCAGCCTGCCAAGTAGCTGGGACAACAGGTGCCCACCACAACTCCCAGCTATATATTTTTTGTTGTTGTTGCAGTTGTCGTTGCTGTTTTAGCTGGCCTAGACCAGGTTTGAACCAACCAGCCTTGGTGTGGCTGGTGCCCTACCCACTGGGTTAACCCAGTTACGGGCACTAGGCAAGCTTTAGATGTTTTAGGGCTTCAT
Source organism: Galagoides demidoff (assembly GCA_963574575.1). Classification (NCBI taxonomy): domain Eukaryota; kingdom Metazoa; phylum Chordata; class Mammalia; order Primates; family Galagidae; genus Galagoides; species Galagoides demidoff. The sequence goes on along the minus strand of CAUYQV010044791.1, from coordinate 322 downwards.
TATCTGGCTGTAATAATTGCCAACAGTGTATATGTTCATAATTTTAGAACCAGAAGTAAGAGTTAAACTTTTAGCAATTGAAATGACAAGATACTGTGCTCAATTTGAATATGCCTTTCTGCAAATCATAACATAGACTAGAATTGTAAAGATAGAATTTTTTAAAAAAGGAAACATTTCAAATAGAACAGTAACTGCCACTGTGATTAAACACTGTTAGTATTTGTTTCGGGTACAGCTATAGCCTAATTCCTTTTTTTTTTTTGAGACAGAGCCTCAAGCTGTCCCCCCGGGTAGAGTGCTGTGGCATCACAGCTCACAG
>CAUYQV010044787.1:0-21203 GCA_963574575.1 Galagoides demidoff | reverse complement strand
CTCTGTCTTTAATTCAGTGGTTCTTGTCTGAGGATGATTGTTCCCTCTTTCTACCAACCCCAAGGATATTTGGCAATGTCTAGAGACAATATTTTTGGTTGTCACAGCTTGGGGGTGGTCCTGGCACTTAGTGGGTAGAGGTGAAATAATTTAGGGGACTTGGAAAAATAGACTTGGATTTTTATTTAGGTTAATTATTGGTAATTTATTTTATTTGTTGTAGGGGTTGTTGTTTTGAGAGACAGTTAGTAGTTTAAGTGTGAGGGTGAGTTATTTTTTATAGGCTTTGTGTAAGTATATTATAGAAGTGAAAGGTGGTTGGTTAAGGGGGGGTATAATTTAGGTAGTTATAGATATAGTAATGGAACGATAATTAATATAGTTTTAGTTGATAATGGATATATTTTATATGATAATGGTTATGGTTATATAATAGTAATTAATTAAGTTTTAGTGAGTTTTTTATTATTGTTTATTTACTGAGAACTTGGGGGTTTTGTGAAACTTGGGACTTTTTTCTTTGTACCTGAAGTTTGTTCTTGGCAACTCTAGGAGGAAGAAGGGGGTCTGGGAACATGTTCTTGGCCACCCTGGCAGGGAGGAGGGACTTGCCTTGTTCCTGGAGTCAACTGGGGCGGGGGAGAAGGGAGGAGGAGAGAGATGGGCTGGAGAGGGTGGGGGGAACAGGTGAGGGCTGGGGAACAGGAGTGGGCAGGGGAAAGAGGGCTGGGTTACAACAGTCATCATAAAGGTCTTCATGATGAGTAAGTTAAAGAGGAGGAGGAGGGACTGGTGTGTTGTAAATACAGCAAGGGGGTTTTGATCTAGGTCCAGTTGCTGGAGGAATTTTTAGTAGGTCTAGGTCTAGTTCATGGAGGAGTTTTTAACATGACAGATGTCTCATCTGAGAATGGGAGAAGCTGCTTCAAACCCATCTCTGCAACTAATGGAGGTCTTGGGCTTTTTTTTAAAAAAATTAAATTGTGATGACATATTTATCTGTTTTCTTTTGCATACAACGTGATACCTGACACTGCGTAATTCTTTTTTTCAGATTAAGTTGACTTAAAAATTAGATTAACATGGAAGTACAAATGATTAGGTAACTCTGTTTGGGTTTCTAAGGGAAAGTTCAAGTTGCAGTTGAGCCCTTCATCCAGGGGGTGTGCTGTACACCATCACAATGTGCCCGTCAGATGAGAGCTCACCAATCCCTCCCCTTTCCCTCTTCTCTGCTCTGCCCACTTGAATATACTTGTGTTTTTCCCTTGGGTGGGCATTGTCATTGTTTTTCTATTGGTTTTATATTACCGTGTTTCCCCGAAAATAAGACCTACTCCAAAAATAAGCCCTAGCAGGATTTCTATGCATTTGTTAAATATAAGCCCTATGCTGATAATAAAACCTAGTGATGGGCATGGCTATGCAGCGTATCTGCATAGCCATGCTATGCATTTTGGTGCAGAGAGAAGACATCCCCTGAAAATAAGCCCTAGTGTGTCTTCTTGAGAAAAAATAAATTTAAGACAGTATCTTATTTTCGGGGAAACACGGTAGTACTGAATACATTGGAGACTTGGATTTCCATTCTTGTGATACTTTATGAAAAAGAATGTGTGAAACTGGGCAATTTATAAAGAAGATGAACTTTTTACTTAGAGTTCTGGAGGCTGAGAAGTCCAAGGTCAAGGGGCCACATCTGGTGAGAGCCTTGTTGGTGAGGGCTCTCTGCAGAGTCCTGAGACATTATTGAATGGTGAGGGGGCTGGGTGCTAGCTCAGGCCCCTCTTCCTCTTCTTATAAAGATGATCACTCCCATGATCCCCCAATTAATCCATTAACCCATTATCCCATTGATTCTTGAATGAACTATCACCTTCACAGGGCAGGGCCCTCATGACCCCATCACCTCTCACAGGCCCCTCCTCTTCATACTGCCATGATGGCTCTTAAGTTTCACCATGAGTTTTGGAGGGGACACATATTCAAACTATAGCATGTGTGCATATGAACATAAATTTTTACCATTTTGACTACCTTTAGTGTACAGTTCAGTGGCATTAAACACATTCACATGGCTGTTCAACCATTGTCATCCATCTTCAGAACTTTCTCATCCTCCCAAACTCAAACTCTGTACCCATGAGACAACATCTGCCATCTCTTCCCTCCCCCCAGCCCCTGGCAACCTCGCTTCTACCTTCTGTGTCTAAGAAATTGACTGCTCTAGGTACGTCATACATGTAGAATCATGCAACGTTTGTCCTTTTGCGTTGGGCTGATTTCACTTAGCTTGTGGTTGTGGGGTTCATCCACATCATAGCATGTGTCAGGATGTCCCCCATTTTTAAGGCTGAATAGCTGGGTGTGCCACATTTTGCTTATGTAGTCATCTGTCCATGGACACTTGGGTTGCCTCCATCCTTCGGTTATTGTGAACATTGCTGCTGTGAACATGGGGCTTGACCAAATCTCTATTTAAGTTCCCAATTTCACTTCTTTTGGGAGGTACCCAGAAGTGGAAATGCTGGGTATATATGGTGATTCTATGTTTAAGTTTTGAGGAACTGCCAAATTGTATTCCACGGCGGCTGTAGCATTTTATATTCCCCCCTCCATTTTTTTTTTTTGAAACAGAGTCTCACTCTGTCACCCTGTGTAGAGTGCTGTTGTGTCGCAGCTCACAGCAACCTCAAATTTCTGGGCTCAAGTGATCCTCTTGCCTCAGCCTCCCAAGTAGCTGGGACTATAGGGACCTGCCACAACGCCTGGCTGATTTTTCAATTTTTAGTAGAGACAGGGTCTCGCTCTTGCTCAGGCTGGTCTTGAACTCCTGGCTCAGGAGATCCACCTGCCTTGGCCTCCCAGAGTGCTAGGATTAAAGGTAAGAGCCACCGCGCCTGGCCTCTGTTTTACATTCCTGACAGCAATATACCAGGATTTCAATTTTTCCACATTTTCACCACCACGTGCTATTTTGTCTTTTTAAAAAGTTAGATAATAGTCATCCTAAGGGGTGTGGAGTGGTGTATTATTGTGTTTTGATTTGTATTTCCCCAATTATTAGTGATAGTGAGCATCTATTCATGGGCTTTTTGATCTTTTAAAGAAACTATCATTGATTTCTCTCCTTCCTCCCAGGAACCTCAGCATTATCTAGGAACTTGTTAAAAAGGCAAATTCTCACACTCACCAAGGATTGACAAAATTAGGAAATCTGGGCCTCAGGAAACTGAGGCTCAGAGAGGTAGCGTCACTTGCCCTAAGTTGTATGGCGTCTGAGCTCTAAGCTGCCTTCCCTGCGATTTATCAGGCGCCTGGGGCAGGGTTCCCCACATGGCCAGCAGGGGGAGCCCGTGACCAAGGACCCAGATTTAAACTGTTGTTGGCAGGTGTTGGGGAGCCCCTGGAAGCTCTGCAGGCCTTTGAGACTCCAGCTCTCTTGGTTCACACAGCTTGCCCTACTCTCGTTTCTCCCATTTGGGATCTCAGCCCCTGACTGCAAAGAACTCTGGGGCAGGGACACAGGACCACTTGATAGAAGTTTGAGAAGCCTTATCAGTGAGGTGTGTGACTTTGGGCATGTTGCCAAATCATTGTGAGCCTCAGTCTTCCCATCTCTAAAATGGGAGTTATCACTGTTGCCTTGAGGATCCACTGAAGGAGCGGGCTCTAGAACAGTGGTTCTCAACCTTCCTAATGCTGTGACCCTTTAATACAGTTCCTCATGTTGTGGTGACCCCCAATCATAAAATTATTTTTGTTGAGGAACTGTATGAAAGGGTTGTGTCATTGGGAAGGTTGAGAACCACTGCTAGAAAGACCCTTCAAGTCAGGCACCAGGGCTTCTGGAGGGTTGAGATGAATGATGCTCTATTTTGGGGAATGGAGAAATGACCATTTACTGAATACTAATTATGTGCTGGATGCTCCCAATGGGACATTTTGTTTTATGCTAACATAGTGAAATAAGAACTATTATCCCCATTTTATAGACGGGGAAAATGGGTTCAGAGAAGAGAAGTGAGTTGCTCAAGGCTCACACAGCCAGGAGATGGCAGAGCTGGAGTTCAAACCTGGATTCTCTCTCTTTTTCCAGGTGGCCATTCAAACAAAGAGGTAACGTGCAGTCCGAGGAGGGGCAGGGGACACAAGGAGGCAGACTTGACTGCCTTCCTCCCTCCCTCCTTGGATTCTGAGGCCAGAGTATCTGCTAGCTGTGCCCACCCAGTCCGATCACTCCACCTCCCTGAGCCTCAGTCTTCTCAGATGTACAATATAGATAATAAACCTTGGAGTATTCGGGATTTTAACAATGAGAGGGGATGTCCTGGCTCACAGTATGGAAGTCCCAGGATACAGTTGGTCTCAGGGCTGGAAATGACGGGGATAGCCTTCTCTACCAATTATTTACTCTGGCAGTCTCTGTTTCTCTTCTTTCTCAGTCTGCCTCTTGATTTCTCTTGGCTCTGCTTATCCCTGGGTGGTGGCCTCACCTACTATAGGTGAGGACAATCGGTGGGGGGGGGACCACAGACAGCACTGGGCTGACAACTTTCCAGCTTAGCCATCTCAGGGAAAGGGAGAGCTCTAATGACATCCAAATGTAAAATCCCAGGGAGCGAGTCTGATTGGCTAGGCTTGTCGATTCCTGGGCCAATCCCTGTGGTCAATTAGAGATGAGACATTCCAATCGGCTGGCTCTAGGTCACATGAACTGGTTGGCAGCGGTTGCAAGTGGGGTACTATGATTAGCAGCCTTAGCAGAACTACCAGAAGTGGGTCTGAGCAACACTTAGTAATAGCCAACTCATCACCCACCTGGGCCAGCGCTGCACTAAGCACCTTAAAGGCACCAATTCATTTAATCCTCACAACCAGGATCCCATGTTACAGGTGAGGCAGCTGAGAGGCACAGCTGGTGAGTGGTGGGGCTGGGATTTGAAGCTAGTCTGGTTTGAGAACGAATGCTTTTGGTTCACCTGCAGGAAGGCTGTAGAGTTGTCAGAAGCAGAAGAGAAGGCCGTTTGGCAGATAAAACCCCTGTCTCTTCTATCACCTGTGGGAAGTCACCCAACCTGGGCCTTGTCATGAGCAGCCCTCATGGAATAAATGGGTTCTCCTTGGAAAATCAGGGCAGACCAGCTTTATCCCCAAAGAACTGGGTCAGTGCTGCCCTGCTGATGGGTCTCTGTGGACATAGCCCCAGCCTGGGAAGCTCCGGGCAACCACTGCTCCCTACCTGGGGAGACTGGAAGTGGCCATTCGGCCCATCATTTCCTACCACCCGGACAGGAGGCTCACAATGTGGGGGGAGCCCCAGTGATGGGTGCGGGGTGGGAGCAGGGTGGGGAGCCTGGCCCTGTGCCCCTCCTGAGCACCACGCTTCTTTGCTCTGTGTTATCCTTGGAGAGGGGCTGGGGGCCTGGGGCCTGTGGGCTCACTGGGCTGGGGTGGGCCTCTGCTGGGTACACAAACACCAGTCCGCCATCCAGCGGCTGGTGAACAAGGCGAGCCCTCAGTAGAACTCGATAAGGTTTCCAAAAACAAGGCAGGGCCTTCGGAGTGTTGCATTCCTCCCTCCTGCTGGCAGCTGCTAATTTATGCTAATCAGATGCATGAAAACCCCAAGTCCCCAGCAGGTCCCCAGGGACAGGGAGGATCGAGCTGGCTGAGCAGGAGGATGAAGTGGGCCTTGTTTCCGTCACTGCCACATCCCTGCCCTTATGGGGCCCTAGAGTGGTCCCATTTTTCCTGCTTTGTTGCCCTGGTGGGCCACAGGGGCTGGGGGCCTTGGCCTGAGTACTAGGGACCCTGAGGAAGGCTAAGAGGGTGGGGGGCCATTCTGCTGCCTGTCTGGGAAAGGGCAAGGTGGCCTACAGTGAGCCAAGCACCAGGCCGGGTCCTGATAGTGTTAATTCATCGTCTGCTCTCCCAGCTTTCCATGGAAGGAGTCATTGTGGCTGGGAGGAGATGGGAACCTGGGGTAGTTCAGTGACTTGACTATGGTTGTCCAGAAATGGAAGCATTTAGTGACTGTTCTGGTGTCAGGCAACCTGGGCTGAGCTCTTGGATTATCTATGAATAGCCGTGTGACCGGGGCAAGTAGCTCGACTTCTGCATCTGAGTCCCATCATCTGTAATGTGGGGGTGACACTAGTACATTCACGTCATGGGTGAGAGCTCAGTGGCATCCGCTGTGACCATAAGCAGTTGTGGAGCGGGGCTGGGGAACCTGGGCTCTTCCAGAGGGCCCAGGCTCTTTCCTTCCTAAGAAGTTTAGGGACAAGAAAATTCCAAGGGCCCAGACCCTCTCTGGTGAAGCCAACACCCCATATTTCCTGAGCAGGTGCAGAGTGGGGTAGAAGGCCTGGGCCTGCGCTCAGTGGACAGCCTCGGGTCATGGAAGAGGCCCGGACTGAGGAAGAGGGATGTGGTTTTTGAGGTCCATCCCGTGCCCCCTGTTCCCACATCTCTCCCTCCCTCCCCTCCTTGGTCACCCACTCCTTGTGCATTTGCAGCAGGACGGGGTGGCCTGATGGCCAGGCACACCGGCTGCTCCTGCCTGTGTCCTGGGTGCACACTCAGCCTCAGCATTGCCAGGTGAGTGAGGAGGGTGTGTACAGAAGAGCAGATTGAGGGGCTGAGGGCAAGCACTTAGTCCAGTGCCCAGAGCCCACCAGGACCGGGCTGGCGGGGTGGGCCTTCTGGCATCTGCATCCTGAGAGTCTCAGCACTTGGCGATTGGATCACTCTTCTCTGGGTGTATCATGATCTTGGGCTATGTGAGACAGCCCAGAGACAGGGACTCGGCTTCCTTGGGCTTCTGGAACCTTAGGGCCACGGTGATTGAGTGACTCTAGGTGGGCCATCTAGATCTTGCAGCCATGAAGAATTAATTTAAATTTTCCATGAAAGGATCTGGTCCCAGTCCTGGCTATGAGAGTTATTTTGAGACACCCTGGCCAGTGTTCCCTGCCCTTGTCCAAATAAACTAGCCCCAATAAGCAGGCCTGAAATCCCACCCACCCTCATTTACAGTCCTGCGGGGCTCTGCGGCTGGTCAGTGGCTGGAACTCAGCAGATGCCCCGGATCCCCGAGCCCCAGGCTGGGTGGAGTGGGACCATAAAATGTCCCGACCTATTAATGGCAGTGTGGTCTCTGGGCCAGGCAGGGCATCCTGAACTGAAGAAAAATAAAAATAAAAATGAAATAAACATAAACAATCCAGTGTCACCTCTCTATGAGGCCTCTAGAGTGTGAGGCAGGGCATGAGGTTCAGGAAGAAAACTATTTCCTGTCAGCTGACCACAGACACGCAGCCCACGGATGGGGCGACGCAGTTCTGTCATTTCCCACTGAGCAGCACTTTGGCTCATTCACAGCTGGCGACGGCTGAGTGTCCAGGGGCCTGGGGGTCCTGCCCCCCTTCCCACTGCCTTGTCTCTACAACCAGAGGCTCCTTGGCAGCTTCTGGCTCTCTCCGAGGTCCCCCCATCCCGAGAATGGTGTTCCAGTCTAGGCTGGGAGGGCCAGGGAAGGTCCAGCCATCCCTCCCCTCATCTAGTGAATGGAGGATCCTCCAGAGAAGGCTTCTCGGGGCACAGGGCTCCCTTGAAAAGAGCAGCCTTGGTGACTCACGGGGCTGAGAGATCCCCCAGCCTGGCAGTGAGAGGGAAGGGACGAGGCTCTGAGGACCACGGCAGGGGCAGCTGTCGCTGTTTACCGACAGTGCCAGTCATGGTGCCAAGCTCTGTGCACACTCTCACTTAATGTCTGTGGCCACGCCGTGGGGTAGACTCTATTCTGGGTGTGCTAGTGAACAGGCTGTCTGAAAAACCAAACCCCAAACACAAGGAGGGTGGATTTGTAGTGTTTGGCAATTCCCACACTTCGGCGGGGTCCCCGGGAGCCCTGTGGCAGAGTTAAGCCAGTGGGAGACTGGAAATTCTCCCTTCCACCATGCGGGCATCAGCCTCCATCAGCAAACTCAGGTGTGTGTGGAAAGTGCCTTCCTCCCACTCCCAGGCTGATCTTAATTCCTATTCCAAATCTTCATCCCGTTCTGTGATAGAAGTACTGGGATCCAGCGATTATGGTGCGTGTTGGCCTCTGACCAAGGCTTGCCTGAGGTCCGGGGGCTGAGGGGGTGGTGAGGTTCTGAGGGAGGGGCACACTGGACCCTTTGTCTCGGCACCTCCAGCTTCCCCCAGGACTTCCATGTCCCTGTCTACTCCTGGCAGGGCACTGCTGAACCCTTCATTCCTGAGCACAGTGTACCTGCAGAGCCACGGGGGGCCATGGCAGTGCCATGTCTGTGCCACTGTGAGTGCAAGGGAGGCATTTGGCTACACCTGGCCTCTGAGGGGAGGGCCCCTGGCACCTGCCAGGCAACCTCATGGGGAGGCTCTGGTTGCTGTGTCAAGCCCACAGGAAGAGCCAGGTCTTGGCCCCGCTTTACCACATCCAGCCTTTCCCTGGGTCTGGGAGAAATTTCACCTAGGGGGTTCAGGGACCCCAGCGCTGAGCTTTCTCCATTGCTCCCCGCATCCTTCCTCTGGAATGCCCAGAATCTACCTGGGCTCCAGGATGGGGAGGATGTCTCCGATTCATCACACGACCCTCCAAATGTTCTATCCCGTGGCAGAGTCTGGGCTCTGGAAACATCAAAGCCGCTGAGTCTGCCTCCTCTGCTCTGTATCTACGTCCTTCTGTGTCATCCCCAGCTGCCCGGATGTGGGGACCGAGGGCAGGTGGCTGGGAAGCGAGGGAGGGGACATAGAAATTCCAGAGATAGAGGCATTGGTGAAGATTTCAGCAAGTGACCCTGATATGAAGCAAATGCAGAAAGATTAAATAACCTGCACCAAGTCATCCAGAGGGTCCGGGGCATGGCTTCTGACTTGGTAGCAAGCGACCAGCAACAGTGTCAGAGACTGAGCTTGTTGTCCCCTTGAACAGCTGGGGGACGAAGGCGCAGGGCAGAAGACACCCAAGTGGATGCAGCAAGTGCAGAGGGCGTGAGACCTGGAACTCGGTGCTCCAGGCTTTGTCTGGTGCTGGCCCTGAGGGACCAGTTACTGCCAGGACCCTGGGAGGCCTCTGAGAACCTAAGAGAGGAAAAAGGAAATGAAGAGGGGCCCCTGGTGTGTCTGGCTGCTCCACGCTGCTCATGTGTGGCCTCAGACAGGGATTGGTCCCCTCTGATGTCCACTTCTTGTCTCCTTTGAAGATTGAGGGCCATGTGGATGCAGGGGGGGACCTATTTCAAGGAAGCCCCTCCTCCATGCCTCTTGTCTGAGCATCCTGGCTCTGGCCTTTGGTTCCTAAAGTCCCCTCCTCTCTCATATGTTTATTTTATTTTATTTTTATTTTTTGAGACAGAGTCTCACTCTGTTGCCCAGGTGAATGTGCCATGGTGTCGTCAAAGCTTACAGCATGGGGAGGCTGAGGCAAGAGAATTGCTTTAGCCCAAGGGTTAGAGGTTGCTGTAAGCTGTGATGCCACGGCACTCTACCGAGGGTGACATAGTGAGACTCTGTCTCAAAAAAAGAAAAAAAGAAAAAGAAAAAAAAGAAAGCCTCACAATAATCTCAAACTCCTGGGTTCAAGAGATCCTCCTGCCTCAGCCCCTCAAGTAGCAGGGAGTACAGGTGCCTGCCACGCCTGGCTAGTTTTTCTATTTTTAGTAGAGATGGGTCTCAGTCTTGCTCAGGCTGGTCTCAAACTCCTGAGGTCAAAGGATCCTACTGCCTCGGCCTCTCAGAGTGCTAGGATTACAGGCATGAGCCACTGAGCCCGGCCTCCTCTCTTATTATTTTAACAATCTCAAATATATAGGGAAGTTGCAAGTACAGTAGGAAAAATTAGTTTTCCCTAACCACTTGAGGATAAGTTACTGCCATAGTTCTCCACCTGCCCTGAACCCTCAGTGTCCATTTCCCACTAACAAGGACATTCTCCTTCACAAACACAAGGCAACGTGGAAATGATGAAGCCATGTCTTTGAGGTAGGGGCCCATGTGCAGCTTTCCAGCTGATCCCCAAATGATCACAGTTGTCACGTTGTGTGTGTGTGTGTCTGTGCATGTTGCTTATGTGTTAAAAGAGTCTATTTATAAAACACAACATTAAAAATAAAAAGACCAGAAATTTCATAACTGTGGCTGGGCAGTTCTTATTTTTTTAAGACACACCAGAAGTTTTAAGGTGGGGAAGGCAAGGGGGCGGTGTCCGGGGCTCTGTGGCTTCTGCCTGGGGGCACGCCCTGACCTGGTCCCTCTCAGCTTGGCCAGCACCACTGAGGCCCAGAGGGGCCCAGGTGAGGCTGGGGGTTCCACCAGAGCAAACACAGCTCCTGCACGTGGCCAAAGGCAACAGCCCTGGGTCAATATTAGCTCGTGCGGAACAGACTGAAGGAATGTGTGGCTTGTCCTCTGCGGCCCCTGGGAGGGAGAGGTGGACTCAGGCACTTACAGGGCACTTGCTGATGGTTCAGCCTTCTTCTGTGTGGATGGGGAAACTGAGGCCCTGTGGCGGCAGGACTTGCCTTGGTTCATGGTGTGTGCAATGACCATCAGAAAAATACTCCTTTTGTAGTCTCCATTCTTTTCTTTCAGGTTTCTGATTCCCCCCCTGCAGCTTCTGGGAGGCTGCAGAAGTCTGGTCAGCAAGCACTGGACTGAGGGTCAGAGGCTGAGTTCGAGTCCCCTTTCATTCTAGTTCTGCTGTGGGGTCTGGGCCCCTTTCTCTCTAAGATCCCACCTCCTTGCAAACTACAAACTTTGACCTTCAGCATATTTACCTAATTCAGGTGCCCAAGATCAAAATTTTTCAGGGGCTGGGTACAGAAAGCAAATGTGTGATGCATCCAGCTGTGGGACAATAGGGAGAGGTGGGGTCTGTGGAGAACTTGAAAGTGTGAGCCTTGGCCGTGCCCGTAGTTCAGTGGGTAGGGTGCTAGCCACATACACTGAGGCAGTTCCAACCTCACCCAGGCCAGCTAAAGCAACAATGACAACTGTAACAAAAAATAGCCAGGTGTGAGTAGTGCCTGTGTCTCAGTAAGTAGGGTACTGGCCCCATGTACTGAAGGTGGCAGATTTGATCCCGGACCCAGCCAAACTGCAACATAAAGATAGCTGGGCGTTGTGGCAGGCGCCTGTAGTCCTAGCTACTCAGGAGGCTGAGGCAAGAGGATCACTTGAGCCCAAGAGCTGGAGGTTGCTGTGAGCTATGATGCCACAGCACTCTACTGAGGTCAAGAAAGTGAGACTCTGTCTCTAAAAAAAAAAAAAAAAAAAAATAGCCAGGTGTTATGGCAGGTGCCTGAGTCCCACCTACTTGGAAGGCTGAGGCAAGAGAATTGCTTAAGCCCAGGAGTTTGAGGTTGCTGTGAGCTGTGACGCCACAGTACTATACCCAGGGCAACAGCTTGAGACTGTCTCAAAAGAAAAAAAAAGTGTGAGCCTTGCACGGAGCACTCAGAGTAAAACAACAATGATTGACGCTGGCAGCAACAAGATGGAAGGACTGTGTTGGTCCCAGGAAGTCCTGAGCATCTGAAACCCTGTACATTACAGCTGGCATGAGGCAGGGAACAGGCCCATGGTGTGTCACCGTGTCACACCATCTCCCTGGTAGAGAGGAAGGCCTGGCTGGGGCTACAGTGCGCCAGCCCCAGGGAGCATCTTGACGAGTTCTGTGAAGCTCGGCTGTGAGACATGGCCTGGAGAAGCAGGGCGTGGGTCTATTCAGGCCTGGGAGCTACACAGTCCAGTCCCTGTTCTAGCCTTGGTGCTGGGCTATCTGTGATTTCATCTAAACACCAGCTGCCAGGATGTGCACACCCTCTCCCACTGCATCCTGCCTTATCTGCAGGCCCTTTGGCTTCAGGCTCCTATCTCCCCACTCCAGCTGCTTCCCCGCTCCATCATGGGGAAGGGTCACTAACCACTGACCACTGTCCGCGCCCTGACCCATCCTCCCTGGGACCCTCCTGCCCTAGAAGAAGTTGAGGACTGGTATCTGGTCATCCCAGGTCAGCATTCGAATTCCAGTCTGCCACTTGGGATCTAGGCTGTAGGATCCTGGGCAAATTGCTCAACTTCTCAAAGCCTTGCTTTTCTCATCTGTAAAATGGGAGATAATCTTGTCTTGCCGGATCACTGGACTGTTGAACCAGGAAAGCTAAGAGAGTGTGAGATGGAACAGCTGCTCAACGCATACCCTGCCACTCATCCTGGGTTCCCAGACTGGATGAGGAACTCAGGCCTCAGCGCCTTCTCCTGGAAGCCTTCCCTGCTTGCCCAAGTCCAGGCTGAACTCCAATCAAAGAACAAATAGCTGCACAGTGGGAGGGAGGGGGAAGAGCAGGAAGGGGCCTTAGTAAGCATCTGTACTTCTCATTCTGAAGCGCGTGAGGGAAGGCTCTCTTGTTTTACAAATGGGTAAACTGAGGCACAGAGCATAAATCTGAATACAAAGCAGTAAAACGAAACTGACTTCCAGTTTGGTTCTCTTCCCAACACGACACCTGGCTGTGTGATTGACATCCCTTCCCTTCCAGTATCCCAGGGTGGAGGTCCAGGTCACTCCTGTGGACAAACACTTATGGACACTCACTCCGTGCCCAGCTCACCCCTGTCTGCTGGGACCTACTTCCGACTAACACACCAGCAAGGTGAAGAGACAGCGTGTCAGGATCTGAAAAAACTGGTAGAAACCAGGATGTACACATAACTCATAGAGAGACAGATGCAAACACAGCAGCATAAAAATCTTTAAAAAAACATGGAGGAATAGTTTTATCATCAGACACTTTAACAGCTACTGTAAATTAAACTATCAACAAATTCAAGTATCTTTCAAAAAGGGGGGAAAAACCTGTAAGCAAATCCAAAGATTCTTTCGACTTATAGGCGAAAGATGAATTTCCTTAATATATAAAGAACATCTTTGAATCAATATGAAATAGATCAAAACTGCTTCTGACAGTTTTTAGAAAAGGAAACACAAATGATTCCTAAACACAAAAAGATTCTTAACTCCAACTGTAAAAAGAACTGAACAGCAATGCAAACTATTTCTCACCTATCATAGTAAGAAAAACTCGAAAGTTTGACATCTCAAAGTGTTGGTGAGGATGTGGGAAATGGGCTGTCTTTTATGTTGCTGGGGGAAGTATGAATTGGTACAATCTCTAGGAGGAGCAATTTGCCAATATTGATCAAAATTGGAATGCTCGTAACCTTCAGCCTAGTAATAACACTTCTGGGAATCTAATACAATACGCGTGTATTGTATTCAAACAGTTCTGAGCAGCATCAAGAGGTCACGTGGTTTGGAGGCAAGTTTACAAGCTTTTGTGGCTCAACCCCAATTCTGAACATACCTCCAGTTAACAGATTCTCTGCCACAGTCCTCAATTTCTCAGTTTGTGAGATGGGGGCAGGAGAGCAGCTCATTCATAGGGCAGTGAGGTGGTGCCGCCCTTCAGCCTCCCTGGACCTTGTCACTATCACTGCTGGGACCTCCCTCTGGGTCAGGGCCCACATTCACCCCCTGCCCTCCCAGGGGCACATGGCCACGTTGCTTAGCAGAGCAACCAGGGGTGGAGGATGCGGGTGGAAAATGTCGACATCAGATAGCCCGATGGGAAATGGCGTGCTTCTCCAACCACAAACGCCCCCTCGTTTCCCTCCAGTACAAGGGGCATAGGGGGCATGGGGTGGGGCTGAGACTGGGGCGCCAGTGACATCTTCAGGCCTTGTACCTCCAAGCCCTCTTGGCCAGCAGCTTTGGTGGGGGCAGTATGCACCTGCAGGGGCCCTGGGAGAGGGGCTGCACATGGGCTCTGCCCCAGAGAAGGCTTTGACAGCTCCTGATTAGCAGGAATAACCCAAGGCCCAGCTGTCTGTGAAAGAAAGGACGCTGCTGGACATAAGGAGCTGCTGACAATTCGTGAGCCAGGCAGGGCTAGTTCTGGATCAGTCTTTAGGAAGTACGGCAGGCAGAGGGGAAGGTGACAAGTTAGGGGAGAAATGAGGCCTCCGAGGCCACCCAACTGGCCCAATTTCCTCATCATTACCTTAACCTTCACAGTAATTCTGCAAGAAGGGCTGATCTATTGTTATCTCCACTTTACAACTGAGAAAACTGGGGGTGCAGAGAGATGGTGAGGCTGGCCTTGGTCACACCACTCACCCTGTGTACCAGGTTTGCCCCTCTGGGCCCTTGGACTTCCCCTACATCTGATACCTCTTAACAAGGGATCTGCTGCCTGCTATTTTTAGCCCCCCAGTGTCATCTCTAGTATGCCTTTTACTAAGAAGTGGTATTGCTACCAGTCCTGTGATGCCACCACTAATGTTGTGACTGTTTCTGGCCTCTGCCTCCCCCAGCTGGTTGGGCTAGAGGCACTGGGGCTGCCATCTGTAGCCCCAGACTCACCCACCCTCTAGGCAGCCCTGGCTGGGCTGGGAGCATGACTGGAGGCCCTCTCTCTATATCTTGGAGTAGGGGTGGGAGCTGGTGGGGACCTTTGCAGATTGTAGCCCATTCAGGCAGGACCTTGCTTTTGTTTGTTCATTTTTTTATTTTTTATTTTTCAGAAACAAGGATGAAGGTGTCTTGCTACATTGCCCAGGCTGGACTTGAATTCAAGTGATCCTCCCTCCTCAGCCTCCCAAGGACCTGAGGACTGTAGGCACAGCCACCATGCCAGGCTTAGGGACTTGCCTTGTTCACTGTGCCATTCCTGGGACCTATCACAGTGCCTGGCACTGACTGGGCACTAAGATAAAGACTTGATGTTAAATGAATAACTGAATGATGTAGTTGCCTGCCAGATCAGCTTTCCGCATGGTCCCCACTGCAATAGACCCAAGTTCCCTTGACAATAAGGCCAGCGTGTGCAGAACTGCAGGGTCTCCACATGTGCACTGTGATAGGGCACCATTCCCAGTATAAGTGGAGGGCTCCAGGGATCCTGCAGGGCAGAGTGACCTTTTAGTGGGACACACATTCTATGGACTGGATTCTTTTTTTTTGAATTACAGACTGGATTCTTATCTGTCAAAGGTTTTAGTTGTTAAAAAACATACATATATTCTGAATTGGTGGCCCAGACTACCCACTCTTTAGATATTTCTTGGAGGACAGAGGCCCCAAAGCCTGCATCTGACAGTGGTTCCTCCCCTCCAGGGCCCCCTTCCCTGCTAGGAGGGACAGCCGTGGCTGGGAGATTGCTCAGCCTAGGGCCTCCCCTCCCTTTGCTGCCTGCCTCACAACACACTGTGTCCAGGGGGAGGTGATGGTGGTGGGGATGGAGAAGGGCAGAAAGATGTGGGAGATGAGAGGGAAGAAGTCACCACGGTGACTTGACGACAGAGAGGAGAAGGAGGGGAGGGTGACGAGAGAGGAGGCTGCTGCTGTGGGCTCTGGCTGGGCAATAGGAACACTGGAGGCCACACCTGGGGGGCATAGTTTGAGGTGTGTAGAGTACAAGTCGGGTGCAGGGATGTGTGTGTGTCCCTGTGCATGTGTGTACATGACATGCAGGGAGGTTCAGGCTCAATGGCTGACCCGGGGAGGGAATGGCAGCAGTTGGGGTCCCCAGAGCAAGGACGGTGTCCCTAGGACAGTAGCAGGGGCCCCTCATAGCCTGGCCTGGCCTCCCAACCTGCCCCATGCCCAGCAGGAGAGGCCTGGGTCACAATTGGGCTCTTCATCCAGCAGCTGGCCGGGGACAGACCTGTCAGCAGTTGCTAGAGATTTATTGGTGGCCCTGAAAGTGCTGCAGTCAGGAGGCCTGGCCAGCTGACAGGGTCCCAGCTGTTTACCCAGCACCGAGGAATGTGAGGGCAGCAACAGCCCCACTGGGGCTGGAGGGCGTCCAGCCACTGGGTGCAGCTGCTCAGAGTCACCTGCCTGGCCCTGGGCCCTGGCTGAGGGCAGCTAGGCCTCAGAGAGCCTGGACTCGGACCCTTCCCTGTTGTTATACACAGGAAAATGGAGGTTGGAGTGTGGAGGTGGCCGTCCAAAGCACACAGCAGTTCTGTGCACTAGTCAAGACCAGAAAGCAGGCTAGGGAGATGGCAGAACAAAGTGACAGAGAATCATCACTTACAGGGATCACCTTGTCTACGTGTGCCCCTGTGAACGGCCTCCCCCACCAACACATTCACTCTGTGAGAGCGGGGACTTTGTCCTGCACGCTGATATGTGCTCAGCCCCACTGGCAAGTCTCTTACTGGGTGAATAAAGTCAGAAGTCAGGGTTTATTTTTCTTACATTACAAGATGTCCAGAGGAAGGCGGCTCAGGACTATACAGAGGCTTCATGACACCAGCAGAGGCCTGGGCTGTTTCTGTCTCTCCTCTCCACTAGCCTTAGAACATGATTTGTGTCCTCCTGTTCTCCAAATGGCTGCTGACCCTCCAGGTATTGCATCTGCATCTCCAGCAGGACGCAGGGAGTTTGGACAACTGATAGAAAGCATGTGTTTGTGAAGTGCATCCCTTTTAAATCAGGAGAATTGGTGGTTTCCTAGAACATTGGCAAAACCGTAAATAGTAGTTCTTTGCCTCACCATTTAAAAAAAAAATATCTCTTAGGGTCTGGCCCCAGACTTGACCCTCAGCAGGGGGTCTTTTTTTTTTTTTTAAATAAAAATCCCCTATCTGGGGGAAATACCCTAATGAGGCAATTCTTACTGTGGTGTTAATGGCAGGTGTGCTATTTTAGCCACCCACTTTTTAGGGGGCCTAGATCTCACAGGTTCTTTCATGAGGGCAGGGCTAATAGCTGGGAGGAAAGGAGACTGATTTCCAGAGACTGACTCGTACTTACCAGGGATGACCCTTCAGTCCCTGTAGCTATCCTGACGTAGTATGACAATTCCCGCCCCACAGCCCACAGTGAGGCTGAGGCGGGGTGGATATCAGTGCCGGAGATCTGTTCCCCATGGACACCACGGGGGTCACTCCCCCGTGGTCCAAACTGCTGGACCCTGGGGAATGTCCAGAGCTGCCATTTAGCCTCAGGACATGGGCATAGTTCAGCCTTTGCCCCTTCTGACTATCAGTGCCCTTGCCTTGGACAACCTATTGGAGCATCAACAGACATGGTGTCACTGTGCCCCCAGGTATAGGCAGGGACCGCGGGGCAGCCTGGCTGAGGCACAGCCTCTTTGGAGTATCTGACAGGTAGCCTCAGGTCAGTTTCCCTGCCTGCCCACTGGATGAAGCTACTGGTCATTGGAGGGCCTGGCTTTGCCCAGACCCCAGGCCCATGGCTGTCCTTGCCAGACTGACCCTCTGAGGTCTAGGCTTAGATCCCCTCTACAGAACAGGGGGGTAGGGAAGGAACCTGTGGTTGCATGTGCAGGCCCTAGGCCTAGTGGCATGCTGGGTTCGGAACAGGAGACAGAAGGGAGTGCTGTGTCCATTCTCATATTTTTAGGCCTTTGTTGGATAGGCCCCAGCCCTAAACTGATAAGGCAGCAGAGGGGTGAGGAAGGCAGCCAAGAGGGAATTCAGGACAGTGGTTTGGCAGGAAGCTGACCTCCAGCCTGGACGAGCCACCAGGGTACCCAGGAGTTCCCTAGGAGGAGAGATACCTGGAGCTACCCCGATTGTTGGCATGCCTCCCAGACAGCTGTCCCCTAGGAGGACCCATGTCCCATAGGACCAGCCATCTGTCCTGCAGCAGAAAACTGCCCCCTCGGTCTGCAGGAGCAGACTGACACCTCTATGCTGCCCTTCTGGCCCAGCTGAGGGAGGCTTAGCTGAGAAAGGCCTTCACTAACTACAGAAAACATCATAGTAATAATTATAATCAAAACAGCTTCCTCCGCCCAGTCCTTACCGTGACCCAGACCCTCCTCAGTGGTACATCTGGGTTAATTGAAAGGACACAATACTCTCAAACTCTTTGTTTAAATATGAAACCTGGCAGAATCATGGGTTTTATTTTTACCTCCAGGCAATGTGGTGAGAAGGGAAATTCCAGTGATGTTCTTCTGACTTAACAAAGCCACTCACAAGCAGTTCTGCCTTTGAAGAAACAGAGGCGTCTCCTTAAATATTAATATACTATGGCAACACATTATTAAACAGGACAGCCAACCGGAGTTACAGACTTCTTCAGAATTAAAGATGACTTTCTAGGATGTGAGAATCATCTCTGAAGTCAGGGAGTCTCACAAGACTTCTTTGTCGGAGATCATGTTTACAAGGACAGTTTTACAAGTAGCTTATATCTGCCCTGCTGTGCCGTGGGACATTTCTCCCCTCCGTATCTTGATGCATTCCGGGGTTGACTTGCAGAAGTTTACGAGAGTTCCACCAGTCAGCCCAGAGGCCATGAGAAGTGTTCTGGAGAACTCACAGCTTAGCATTTGTAATGGGAAAGAGCAGAACATAAGTAAGGGCCTGAGTGCTGTTTCCATTTGTACGTGCATTTTCTTGTTTAATCCCACGGACAGGGAGATGGGTGTTGTCATCCCCACCTTGTGCAGGAGGAAACTGAGGCTCAGAGAAGTTACCGACTTGCCAGGGTTATTCAAAGAGGAAGTCAGGGGCTCTACTGGCGTGGGTGGGACTGGCCTCCGTGGAGTGTGCTTGGGACCCAGTGGCAGGGGGTACAGGCTCCCCTGTGGGCTCTGTAGAGCAATTGTATTAGCTGTGTCTGTGGCTTAGAACAACATTCATTTAGTGAAGCCCAAAATGGGCCTCCCTAAGCTAACATCAAGGTGTCAGCCAGGCTACATTCCTTTCAGAGCCTCAAGAGCAGTGATTTTCAAACTGTGTGCCAAGAGAAAAACTTTGGTATGCGTGAAAAATTTTTCATGATCACTAATTCAATTATTTTCCAAAGAAGTTCAAAGCACAGGAAGTATATTCTTTTTTTTTTTTTTAACTCTCTTATTATGGTCAACATAATTTAAATATGCCATAGAAGTTCAACTATGACTCTTTTTTTTTTTTTTTTTTTTTGTAGTTTTTGGCCAGGGCTAGCCGGGTTTGAACCCACCACCTCCGGTATATGGGGCTGTCACCTTACTCCTTTGAGCCACGGGGGCCGCCCTGACTCTTTGATTTTCATCAACATAATCGAAGTACCCCATAGAAGTTCAACTACAGGGTCAAGTGTGCCATGAGATAAAAAAGGCTGAAAATCACTGCTCTAGAGGAAAACTTGTTCCTTTGTCTTTTCCAGTGTCAAGAAGCCACCTGAATTCCTGGGCTCATGACCTCCTGTTCTGTCCTCAGAGCCAGCAGTAGCTTCTTCCAGTCTCTCTCTGACTCCCACGTTCCTGCCGGACCCTTTTGGTTACATTTCGCTCACCCATATAATCTGGTATGATATCCCCATTTCAAAATCCTTATTTTCATCAACCTGTAAAGTCCCTTTGCCATGTAAGGTAGCGTATGCATGCATTCCAGAGATTAGGACGTGGGTATTTTTTTTGGAGGGGGGGAGGAGGACTATTATGCCTACCACAGTGGCCTTGGCCAGAAGGAATGACCTTTGGGATAACAGCTATTGGCTATTTCCTCCTCAGGAAGCTTGGAGGGATGAAGACGAAGCCCCCTGCCAAGAACCCAGCATGTGCTGGAGGCTGGAGACCCATTGAGGTAGGAATGCCTTCAGCAGAGCTCTGCTGCTTCTGAAGGAGATAGTACCTGGGGGGAATGCCACTGCTCAGCCCAGACCTCAGGATCACACAGACTGGGGTTGAAAGCCCAGCTCTGCCCCCTCCCAGCAGCCTGCGTGTGGCTGAGATGGAGGAGCAGGGAGGGGCTGGAAGGGAGGAAACAAACAGATGCGTCCACGTGACCTCATTTCACCTTTACCGCAGCCCAGCTGGGCAAACTTCTGCTCCCCCATTTTGCAGAGATGGAAACAACAGCTCAGAGAGATCAAGCACCTTATCTGAGGTCACACAGCTGCTAAGTTGGGGGCCGGGATTTCCCAGACCCCAGAATTCCAGCAACTGCCCACGCCACTCCTATGGCTGTCTGCCGCACCCTCACGCCTCCTAGGCTGTGGCTTCCTTAATGTTTTCTTTAAATAGACTTACTACTTTTTCACTTAAATGTATCTATTTTAAAATGAGACTATATTACTCCTATAAATGGAAAATCATAGCATTCATGGCCTAGTTATGTATATTTTTATAATGCACATTAAAATGAATTTATTACTATAAAAATGAAACATGCTTATCCATAAATCACATGAAATTATCCCACATGCCTTCAGAGCATTTCATCCTTCCTTTTGGGAAGTGGCTCTAGAGCTGCTTTGGTTCTACCAAGTCGTTATGTTATTAATGACGATCACTTATTATGGTACAAAATCTTCAGATGACTTCTTGAAACAATTAAATGCAGACTCTCCAGTGTGGCCTCAGGTTTCTGCTGGCCCCTGCTTTCCTAATCGCCTGGTCTGACAATGCTGTTCTTGGAAAAGGCAGGACTTCTCTTGTTTCTCTGGCTACACACCCAGAAGATGCCAGCATTTGAACCCAGGCCAGAAGCTTGTGGAACTCAAGTTCTTTTTTTTTTTTTTTGAGACAGAGTTTCACTTTGTTGCCCTCAGTAGAGTGTGGTGGTGTCACAGCTCACAGCAAAGCTCAAACTCTTGGGCTTAAGCAATTCTCCTGCCTTAGCCTCCCAAGTAGCTGGGACTACAGGTGCCTGCCACAATGCCTGGCTATTTTCTGTTGCAGTTGTCATTGTTGTTTAGCTGGCCCCGGGCTGGGTTCAAGCCTTGGCTGGTGCCATAACCACTGTGCTATGGGTGCCCAGCTAGAACTCGAGTTCTTAACACTGCACTCTCTCACGCTTCTGTGATGTCAGGTCAAAATAAGGCCTATGAAGGAAAAGAAATAGGCTTACAAATGAAATGGGGGAAGGGCTTGGTTGCTCCCTCCCAGGAGCCCTAGGCTTACAGAGTCCCCTAGGTTTTATTGGCAGAAGAAGAAGAGTTTGATCAAGTCCTTCAGTTTTGTGGGTCCAGCAGAGCAACTTCTGCCCAGGGGCAAGAGCTTAGAGACTTTTTTTTTTTTTTTTTTGAGACGGAGCCTCAAGCTATCCCCCTGGGTAGAGTGCCATGGCATCACAGCTCATAGCAACCTCCAACTCCTGGGCTCAAGCGAGTCTCCTGCCTCCGATTCCCAAGTAGCTGGGACCAC
>CAUYQV010044784.1:0-44370 GCA_963574575.1 Galagoides demidoff | reverse complement strand
ATAGCAACCTCCAACTCCTGGGCTCAAGCAAGTCTCCTGCCTCTGCCTCCCAAGTAGCTGGGACCACAGGCGCCCGCCACAACACCCGGCCATTTTTTGGTTGCAGCCATCATTGTTGTTTGGCGGGCCCAGGCTGGGGATTCGAACCCGCCACCTTAGGTGTATGTGGCTGGCGCCCTAGCCGCTTGAGCCGCAGGCGCCGAGCCAATAAGAATATATTTGGAAGAAAACATTTTAAGAATGGCTGTAATATCACACACCTCATTAGGTGAAAGGCAGCCTGTGTGTTCGTGAGGTATAAACACTGCACTGTACAGTTACGATAGGTGTATCTTTCTGTATCTTTCTGTTTATCTGTTATAATTTAATCAGGAACATTAAAATCTTCTTTGCTTTGACAAGTCCATTTGAAAATATCTTCATCAATTTCCCTTTAAAAAGAGCAGCAGGCCCTCGACTGGCCAGGTGGGAGGCTCGGCCAGCTCCAGGCTCTGTGCACAAGACACTGACCCCTAACGAGGGACAGCTGAGAGTCACCGCGTTCCTTCTGCCTGAGAAAATGTGCAAAGTCTCATATTGAAAAGGCGTTTCTATTCTAAAAAAGAATTTTTAAAAAGTACTAAAGTTTCTAATTATGAACCTTACAGGCTTCTTTTCCCAAATCATACCTGCTTCAACAGAATGAAAATGTCCAGAGAATCCACTGTAAGGGGAAAGCACCTCTCTCCTCTGGACACCTTCTCTTCCCTCCCCTGCCCCCTCTCCGGGCATTCAGGCCTCGCTAAGTGAAGCAGAAGTTCAGCTTTCTAGAGCACAGTCCCAGGATACAGCCCAGGAGCAGGTGAGACCTGGGGATGGCGGAGGGAAAGGGAGAGGGGAGGGAGGAGGACCCAACCGGCCTCTGACTCAGTCTGACTCGGACGTGGGGCTGCAGGCGTCAGGAGGAAGAGGTGGAAAGCTGGTGAGAGAGATGAATTGGGAGCCCTGGGCAGATAATAGAGCCTGGGGTCACTTGGAGGACACAGTCCTGGAATAAACAACGGACAGACGTCCCTCAAATCGGCGTCAGCAGAACGTTGTCCTGAAGGAACGGGGCTCACTCTGGAGTACACTGTGAGTTTTTAAGGCTGGGTTTTAAGGAAGTCTGGACTTTTCTATTTCTGGATTTGAAGTGTTGCAACCTAATTTAAAGGATCGTGTGGTGTAACGTGGCTGAATATCTCACTAAACACCTCTGCAGGGCTAACTTGTTATGGGTGACCAGTTCACAGTCTCAGAACGGTAAGACTTCATCTAGTGGATCTAGAAAAGCCTGAAGATAGCATGTAAAGGGTACTTGTGGTGTCAAAATATAACATCTGAAGATGTGAGGCATAGACGAAGCCTGGGTTCCAATTAAATCTGCCCTGACTCATGGGCCAAACCATTCCCCAAATCAGCAGTTCTCAAAGCTTAGGGTGTGGGCCCTTGAGAGTGCCAGAGACCCTTTCATGGAGTATTTATCTCTATTTTTAAATCTGCTATTCGTGTCAGACAAATTATCATGATCTTACTGGCTTAAAACAGCACACATTCATTGTTTTACACTTTCCTTGGGCCGGGAGTCCAGGCACTGTGTGACAGGACCCTCTGTGCAGGGGCTCCCAAGGCCTTCAGCAAGTGAAGGCCAGTCTACCTTCCTTGCTGGAAGTTATAGAGAAATACCACTTAGAAGCTCCCTCCTGCTGTGGGCAGGATGCAACCTCATGCAGTTCTGGGACTGGAGTCCAGTTCCCTGCTGGCAGTCGGTCGTGTTATTCTCAGTTTCTGGTTAGTTCCAGCCACTATTAGTTCCTTACTCTCCTCAGCTGCGGACCCTGCATCTTCCAAGCCAGCAGCAGTGGGGCCAGGCCTGCTGCCCTTCCACCTCCAGCTCTTCCTTCCTCTTCTATCTGCAGACAGAGAAAGTTTCCTGTTCTTAAGGGCTCCTGAAAATAAATTAGGCACAAGCAGATGACCTGCCCCTCTCACCACCAGCATAACGCAGTCCCCGGAAGTGACCTCTCACCCCTTTCACAGATCCTAGTGGATCAAACGTGGAACCATGGGACTTATTCATAGACTCTGCCTGCTGTACCTGTGATAAGATAACTGCCTTTTTTTATGTGATCATTTGCCCTTAGAAACAAGGGTCAAGGCAGTGGCACCAAGTTGAGCTCAGGAGATTCTGCATGGCTGTACACCCACAACTGAAAAGCAATGCTAAAGACCACCCTTTGTAAAAAGGCAAAATACACTGTATATTAAGTCATTAAATATCAACCTTGCATCCCAGCTTGTCCATTTCCGATGACTGTCTCAGGGAAAAGCACATACAAAACACCCTGAGACACAAACCGAACTGGCTGCTTTTTCACAAAATGCCATTCTACTTAAGAAATGACCCGCAGACTCATTTATTTGAACATTTAACTGCCATTTTCTACAAACATTAGCTTCAAAGTCTATGTTGGAGAAAAATAACTTGATATTATTTACTGCCAATGAAAAATTTGAGCTTTCAAGTAAAATATGACAGAGTTTTAGAAAATAATTATCAAGCGACATACACCTAAATATCTCCCAGTATCTCAGAGTTTTCTGATAAGAGATGTGGTAATATTTATCAAATGTGATATTTTAAAATATTGCACAATAAAATATTCTAATATCTTAAAGATTTCTATACTTCAACAATCTAGTATTTTCCAAATGATCCAAAGTATGTGTGAAGATTCATTGAAAGTTCAAGGTAGACCAAAGTAAAATACAGCAATAAACCAAAAGCTTGTTGATATGTTTGAAATTCTACATTGCAACTCAACTTTAAGAAATTATCATTTGTTGAGTCTCAGTGTAATATTAAAGAAAAATATCTATAATTATTTAGAAAAGCTACTGAAATACTCCTCTATTTTCCAGCCACGTATCTGTGAGAGACCAGATTTTCCTTATAAAATTTCAACTAAAACTACGTATTTCAGTGGATCGAATACAGAACCAGACGGGAAACCATCTGCCTTCTATTATGCCAGATAGTGATACATTTCAGCTGGGAGACAAGGCCACTCCTCTGAATCCCTCTTTCTTTTGAAAAGATATAGTAATTTCCATAAAACATGTTGTTTGTATTAACAGTTAATTATTTTTATTTTAACTTATATGGACAAATAGATATTTTAATTTCTAACATAGTAAGTATTCATAAATACAGTCCTCAAAGAGAAGCTTGGTGTTCTCAATAACTTTTTTTGGTTTTTTTTTGAGACAGAGTCTCACTGTGTTGCCCAGGCTAGGCTGCCGTGGTGTCAGCTTAGCTCACAGCAACTTCAAAGTCCTGGGTTCAAATGATCAGCCTACCTCAGCTTCTTGAGTAGCTGGGACTACAGGCACCCCTTAAATGCTAACTCATACCTGCTTCATCAGAATTAAAACATCAGGAGAATCCACTGTAATGGGAAAGCACCATCTCTCCTCTGGCTTAAAACAGCACACATTCATTGGACATCTTCTCTTTGCCTTGATCAGGCTGGTCTGAAACTCCTGAGCTAGGGAATCCTCCCGCCTATCCTCCCAGAGTGAGGGCTTGGATTACAGGTGTGAGACAGCATGCCAGCCTTCAGTAACTTTTAAGACTGTTAAAAGATCATTGACCTAAATGTTTGAAAAGTGGTATGCTAAATACATCACATTTCTCATGGTAACTTAACACCTAATAAGCGGCTTTCTTCACGAATGTTCCTTAACCAGTTCTCACATTCTTCCAAATAGCAAACCATTTGGGTTTAGTCAAGACTCAACTTTACAAATTTTACTGCAGAAAACCTCCCCACTTTCAACTTCCCCCAAACAGCAAAGGCGTTCTTTTTCCCTGCTTATTCCGCACATTATTCAGAGACTCACTCACAGTACCTCCCACCATGCCTGTCAGTGGCTGCTCCCAGGGCTCTGTCCTCCTCAGGACCCAGAGCTGCCTCCGTTGGGTCAGGGATGGGAATGAGGTGTCTCCTGTCCCCATATCATCAGTGTCTAGCACAGCCCTCCCCTTCCATGTGGCATGTGATTTAAAATATTGCATAAAGGATAAATCTACATTTTGTGGAATTTCAAAACTCTCTGAAAACGCTGACAGGGGTCTCGTCACATCCAAGTTACTTTGACAGCAATCCTCACTTCTGGGAGAGCGTGGTTGTGTTACTGTATGTTTCCAATGTTATTGGTGATATTTAAAATGTGCCCCCCCAAAGCTCATTATTTGAAGCCTTGTGCCCACTAAATTGTAACCAATTTTCTGTAATTTTGCCTGAAGAGCAAAATCTTATTCTGTCCATATTTCCAGGCCACCTTCTGTCACCAGGCCCCTTCTCATGATGAAACGCACAGAGCTTGGTCTCTTCGGCATTTTCTTATCCTCGTCTGTGGTTTATTTTTCTTATTTATTTATTTATTTTTATTGAGTCATTCGTACGTAGATCATAAATACATTTATGCAATTATAGGATTCAATGTGTTGATTATTTGTACAAATTGGAATGCTTAAGGCTATGTTGCTTAGTATTTTTCTTATTTAATTTTACGTTTTTCCTCCCCACAGATCACCGTGCGCTATGACGCTGGAAGAGCAGTTCAAATTCCTCACTTTAAAAAGTACTTTCATCACATCTGCTGCAGGGACATTGTTTTAGTGTCCGCTGTACTGACAACCACTCAGAAGCTGCCATCGCAAAGAATTTGTCCTTCACTGGGTACTTTCGAAAATGTCACTGCTGGCAGCCGCAGGGCAGCTGTTCCATAGAACAGACAGCGCTGTCGGAGCACAGAGGCGGCTGCGGCCTTGCGGCCTGTCATTTGCAGGCTCTGTGTCTTGGATGGCGCCTTCCTCGCCCAGAATCAGTCTTGCTTCTCACAGCGCTGTGGGCACTAACCATGCACCTGCCGCGACGACCCCGCCCGAGGATGGCTCCGTGGGCCTCGTGCCACGTCCTCAGCATGCGCTTTCCGAGGTGCTTCCTGCATGTAACCAAGCTCGGAGCTGTGCAAATGTCAGGCTGTCAATCCTCCCGCGGCCGCGGCGGTGTCAGGACGCGCAGCCCGGCTCCACCACCTGCGCGCTATCGATCTCCCCTGCCCTTTGCTGCCAGGCTTCGTGTGTAAGGGGCTCCGATAAAACTTGGTAATAGCTAAAGGTCACATCAAGACAGAGTCAAGTCTGGAAGTCAAAAAAGGTTAAAGGACCGCTCATCTGTGACAGCTTTCCTCGGACAGACGGTCGCTGCGAGCCTGGTTTTCCAAGGAAGTTGGGTGCTCGAGTTTCAGCACGGACGTTTTCCGTTTCTTTTGTTAGTTGTGCGAAAGGCAAAAGTAGAGAGTGTAATTCTGGGGCTGCTTTAAAACCACAGAGGACTCTATCCTGTACGGAAATGCCACTGACATAGCAAAAAGATACAGAGGAGAGGAGTGGAGAGGGAGAGAGGAGTTGGTGTGGAAAAAATAAACACAACAGCTCCGGGAGGTGGTTTGACTTGGGATCTGCAATCTTCACGGAAAATTTATAATTTTACAATATTGCTCAAAAGTCTAATTGTGATATAATTCAAAATTACATAGAAAAGTTTGGGAATTTTACAGGATACTTATAGTGTTTCCTCCTGAGTAGTTAGACCCTGTATGTAAATCCTCTGGGTTACCTGTGATTTTCTTTGTTCAGGACAGTCTGTGCTGGCTGTGGCTTTGGAGAAAGTGAAATGTCTTTACATTCTCTTGTATTTAGCAGGTAACTTACTTATCTGTCTAGTCTCAGCATTTTCACATGTAAATGGAGCCATGAATATCACCATAACCCCCCTTGAAACCCCGGCATTGCCTTTTTAAAAATATCAATCTATAAAAATTTATATGCAATTGTATTTATAAGGATTTTATATATAACATCTATAAAAATAGATACCATAAATTTAAGAAATTGGTACTAACTCCAAATCTGTGTCATAAATTTACTATTTGAGTTAATAGGTACTATAGAAAGTGACATAAATACTCGGACTTGATAATATGTTTTAATGTTGTTTCTAGAATATTCTACCATGCTATCAATAGATAGGCTCCTATGAACCCCCAAAAGGTACTCAGGTGTTTATATGAACATAACTATTGAGGGCAGAAAATTGCATTTTTATAACTCTGGAGTTGATGATTCTGAAAATCTGTAACCCACTGGGCGTTATAAATAGAAAGTCCTAGAGATCACTGCAGTATATTTGGATATATGTAAATCTAATGAATATCAATTTTAAGTCCCTAATAGAATTCCTAAAGTGCAGAATTTTCCTCTCTTCTCCCACAGAACAAATGCAAAATTCTTAGGAACCACAGATAAAAACTAGTTATTAATTAAAATTTCAACAATTGCCTTATTGAACCATATGAAATGCCTCTTATAATTAGCAATCATCAAAAAGTCTCATTAGTGCCCATTGCATGTTACTATCAAAAGTGTGATTTAAATAATTTTGTTGCATGAATCCTAAAACGAGAATGTCTGCAGCCCTCACTTACTGGCGAGGAAGTTGCTTGTGTGGCTCGGTCGTGTCTTACTCCTTCTGGCCCCGGATTCCAGCGCTTCTCTGGTGAGCCTCCCCCAGCACCAGGCAGGAAAATCTGTGCTCCTGCTTTTGATCCTCTCAGCTTCTCACTTCTAATTTTCTCTTGAAGGAAAGTGAGAGGATACAACTCACAGTTCCTTGAAAAGAGGGGTGGACAACCAAATAAAACAATCCAAACATACGAACAACATGAGACAGATGTGAGTTCTAGAAGTGACAGGAGGGGCTTCTGATCAGGACCCCAATCCTTTTAAGAGCAGGAAAATGTTTGAATTTAGCTATTGATTTTGAGGGATTTTGGTTTCAGCCAGAGTTGAAAGAAAGAATAAAGGGTTGGGCACGGTGGCTCACAACTACAATCCCAGCACTTTGGGAGGCTGAGCCAGGAGAAGTGCTGGAGGTCAGGAGTTAGAGACCAGCCCAAGAAGGAGCGAGACTCCATCTGTCCAAAGTATAGATAAATTGTCTGGGCCTGGTGGTGATGTGTGCCTGTAGTCTCAGCCACTTGGGAGACTGAGGCAGGAGGATTGCTGAAGCCCAGAAGTTTGAGGTTGCTGTGAGGTGTGATGATGCCACTGCACTCATCCTGGGCAAAAGAGCAAGAAAAAAAAAAAGAAGAAAGATGGAGAAGAGTAATCCCAGTGGGTGGAATGAGGCAGACGGTGGGAACCTAGAGGCAGATGAGTCCAGGGACAGAGCTGGGTCTCTTCTCTCAGGTTCCATCTGGAGCCCTGATAATGAGGTCCCCAGTGCTAAGTCATTTGCAGGAGTGGCTGTGAGGCTGCATTGGGAGAAAGAGGACAGTTCGCTTAGCCAGTCACCCCAGAGGCACCAGTGCCAGTCTCAATGTTACCAGAATTTTTCTTCAGTAGGTCCTTGTTCTTGGAGATTCAAAGAATGAATCCACGGACTACGGATCGGTGGTAAGATATGATTTTATTACACAGCAAGGAACACAGAAGGATGTCACACTGTGGACCAGTGTAGCTGCCACAGCCCAGCCTCACTCCAAGGCCACGCCCTGTTTCCCTGGGGCTGTCGGCCTTCCGGGGAAGCCTGCCAGGCTCTCCTGGAGTCACCCTGGGTTGTCTTCTTCACTGGAAGATTGACTTCCTGAGAACACAAAGTAAGCTTGGTCATTTTAGCGCCTCCATGCTGAGCACAGCTCCTGGAACACATTTGGTAATTGAATGGAGAAAGCCAAGGACAGCAGCTGACCTCAGCTGTCCTCAGCTGTCCTTAGCTGTCCTCAGGTCCTCTCTCGTGCCTCTTTAAAGCAATATTCCTCTGATCGTCCCTTCTCAAAATTACTACTCCTCTGACAAAGGTGAAGTGCATTGCATGGTACCAAATCCTTCATAGGCCAGGTGAATGATCATCTCTCTACGTTCACCCTTGCTCTTCTCCACACCACTGGAGTTATTTCTAGAGAACAGTGCGTTTGACTGTAGTCCCTGTTGCCTCAAAGTTGGGAAAACTTGAATTGGGCTAGAATTTAGTGTGTGATGCAAACTCATGCAGCCATGAAACCTCTCTCACCACTAAGTCACTACTTAGAAATTTATCGGCCTGCAGCTCTAAGTCTGCCATCCTGCAAAAAGGAAAAAAGAGAGAGGCCCACAGCTGTGCCGCTCCATCTCAGCTTCCTAGTGCTGCTGTGAACGTCACTCCCTGCTCAAGGCCTGTAACAACACCAAGCTGTCTTCATTCAGTTCTGGAAGTCGGATGTCCAGAACGGGTTCTGCTGGACCCCAGTGACAGAAGCAGCAGTGGCCTGCCTCTCAGGAGGTCCTGGAAGTGAACCCAGCCTCGTGCCTTCTCCAGTTTCCAGAGGTGGCAGCTTGCTTGGCTTGTGGCCCCTTCCATCCTCAGAGCCTCTGTGACGGATGGATGGCCGAGCCCTTCTCAAACTGTGCAACTCTGAAATTACTCTCCCCTTGTCCTGCCCTGCCTAAGGCCCTCTGTGAGTGCACTGGCTCCATCCAGATAATGCAGCATAATTTCCCCCATTTCAACATAGGCTAATAATAAGCAATCAATTCCATGGGCAATTTTAATTTCCTTTTGCCATAAAAACATTCACAGGGTCCAAGGACTCTGATGCACATGTTTTTCTTTTTTTTTTTTTTTTTTGAGGGGACTCTGCCTGCCACCCGCCTTTCTGAGCCTAAGTGTTCACTCTGTACATCCCTGACATGTAATGTCTCACTTCCACAGCATCTTAGGTTATGCTGAAAAGATGGTGAGGGGTCTCTAGTCATCAAATTTGATAATTTTCTGTTTCCAGAACTGCTTCTCTCAAAAGGGAGGGCTGCATTTCGAATCTCCCACTCAGCCCTAGGTGAGAGCAGCCTGTTGTGCATTTGCTGGTGTCTCCGATCTTGCAACCTGGAGTGCTAGCCTGCGAGCAGCCTGTTCTTTCTCAGTTCCTGTAGAGACCTCCATGCTGTCCTGGGGCAGTGCGGTGGAGGCTTGAGGGCTGTTTGCTGCTGCCACCCCCACAGCAGCTCTGTTCGGATTCTTCCCAGCGCTGCCATCAGAACAAATGTGTCAGCTCTTTGTAACAGATGGCCGCCTTCAACAGTGAGCGAACTTCCTTAATATATCACACAGACTTAAAGAATGCTGGGTGCACATCTCAAAGACAGGCTGGCTGGACCATGAAATACAGGCAGGGGACAAATAGTCACTGCCCAGGGGACCCACGTGGCACAGCCAAGTGAGCAGGATGCAGAGAACCACAGCGCACTCCTGTGCCTGCCTTTGCAGAATTCAGCCAAGAAAATGGCATATTTGTCACCTATCAAGATCCCCCTTATGTCAAGTGTAGAAGATTAAAAATCCCACCTGTTGTTATAATGGAAAGTCAAAGTGAGAGATTCATTTCTAACCAGTCATTTGAGTGGGTTTGACTTGGGACAAAACACTAGATCTTTCAATTTAGACTAGAGATGATTACCTTTTAAAGTTTTTGAGAAGAATTTTACAAAAGTTTCTTCGAAAGTAGGAGAGCAACTGACAAACACAAGGGGACTGTCAGTACCAACATATTAGTATTTACTTTTTTCAGTGACTACAATCATTACAATAAATAGAACATTTATACTGAAATATTTCTTAAAGGGTATACCATTCTCCACTGTGTATATTGAATTTAATTTTCCACCATACAGTTTAGTTATTCAATTTTATTAGATTCTCCTGGAGTTTTCTAGAATATCTTCTGGTAGATTCTGGTTACTAGGCCTTTACTGGATATACAGCTTGTGAAAATTTTCTCATTCTGTAGCTTGTCTGTTTTCTCTGCTGATTAATTAATTATCTGTGCAGAAACTTTTACATTTAAACAAGTCCCATTTATTTACCTTTGTTGTTGCTGTAATTTTGTCAATGAGAACTTAGTCATAAATTCTTTGCCTAAAGCCAATATCTAGAAGAGTTTTTCTTACATTTTCTTGCAGAATTATTATGGTTTCATGCATTACTATTAAGTCTTTTATCCATCTTAAATTAATTCTTGTGAGTGATGAGCAGTATGAACCCTGTTTCATTCTTCTGTGTGTGGCTATCCAATTTTCTCAGTACCTTTTATTGAATAGGGCTTCTTTTTCTCAGTGTACGTTGCTGACTTTGTCAAAAATCAGTTGGCTGTCCATGGATGGTTTTATATCTGGGTATTCTGCTCTGTTCCATTGGTCCATATCTCTACTTTTGTGCTAATACCATGCTGTTTTGGTTTCTATAGCCTTGAACTATAATTTGAAGTCTGATAATGTCATGCTACCATATTTACTCTTTTTGTTGATGATGTCTTTGAATATTTGGCCTCTTTTCTGATTCCAAATGCAGCACAGAATTATTTTTTCCAGATATTTTGAAATATAACATGAGTATTTTGATGGGGATTGCATTTTGGGTCAAATGGACATTTTAACAATGTTGATTCTATTGAGCCATGAGCAGGATAAGTTATTACATTTGTTTACTGTGATTTCTCTTCTTACTGTTTTAACATTCTCTTCATAGAGACTTTTCACCCACTTGGTTAAGTATATTCCTAGGTATTTTTTTCTTTGCAGTATTGTGAATGGCATTGAATCTTTGATTTGACTCTTGATTTTACTGTTATGGTTGTGTAGAAATGCTACAGATTTGTGTATATTGATTTTGTAGCCTGAGAATTTGCTGAATTTATTTATCAGTTTCAGGAGTTTCTTGGGGGAGTCTTTGAGGATTTCTGGATCACATATCAGCAACAAAACTTGACTACCTCTTTCCCAATTTGGATAAGCTTTATTTCTTCATCTTGCCTGATTGCTCTGGTTAGGACTTTTGGCACTATGCTCAATAGAAGTTGACAGACTGGGCACACTTGTCTTGTTCAAATTCTTAGGGGAATGCTTTCAACCTTTTCATATTATTCAGAATAACACTGGATATAGACTTGTCATATATGGATTTTATAATTTTGAGATCTGTTCCTTTTATGCCTAGTTTGTTGAATGTTCTTGTCATAAAGGGGTGACAGATTTTATCAAATGCTTTTTCTTCCAATCAGAGATGATTGTATCATCTCTGTTTTGGCTACTGTTCATGTGGTGAATCACATTTATTGATTTACATATGTTGAACCATCCTTTCATTGGGATGAAACCCACTTGATCATGGTAGATTACTTTTTTCATGTGCTCTTGAATTTGGTTCACAAGTATTTGGTTGAGAATTTTTGCAGCTATATTCATACAGCATGTTGGGTTGTGGTTATTGTCATTCAGTTCAATAAATTTTTTTATTTCCATCTTATTTTTATTTTTGACCCATTAATTATTCAACAGCAGGTAGCTCAATTTTCATAAATTTGTGAATAATTTAATTAAGCCTTTCTCTTAGAATTTATTTGTAGTTTTATTCTACTGTTGTCTGAGAAGATATGTGGTATGACTTTTTTTTTTAATCTGTTGAAACATGTCTTGTGGCCTAAGGAATGAACAATCTTGGAGAATGTTCCATGGGTGATGAGAAGAATGTATATTCAGTAGTTTCAGGGTGAAATGTTCTGTAAATGCCTATTAGAACCATTTGTTCTAGAGTCCTATTTCTGTCTGGTGTTTATTTATTTTCTGTTTGGATGATCTGTCCAGATCTTTCAGAGGGATGTTTAAGTCCCCAACAATTATATTATCATTTACCTCTTTGCTTAGATCTAGTAAAATTTGATTTATGAATCTTAGCACTCCTGCAGACGTGCATAAGTACATATTTAGGATTGTGATGTCTTCTTGTGGAATTGCTTCCTTTACTGTTATATAATAGACATCTTTGACCTTTTTCACCATTGTCAATTTATCTGTCTGTTTTATCTGATATGAGAACGGCTACATCTGCTTTCTTTTGCTTCCTTTGCATGGAATATTTTTTTCCCACTCCTTCACTTCTTCTTTGTGGGTTTGATGTATTCCTGGAGAGAGCAGATACTTAGATGATATTTTTTCATCTATTCAGCCTTCCCATATTTCTTGGGTGGGAAATTCAGCCTGTTCATGTTGATTGATGGGATTGATATGTAGGATTCTATTCTGCTCATCATGTTGGGCAGTACCTTATTTATCTGTTATCCTCATGTGCTATTGTTTTATTTGTGTTCTGAACTTTAGCATTTAGGTGTTTTTACACTGTGGGGTGTTTATTGTGCTAATCTATATGTAATGTAATTTGAGTATTTTCTGCAGGGCAGGTCTTATTTTACAAATTCCTTTAGTGTTTGCTTGTCTGGAAAAGTCATTATTTCTCCTTCATATGTGAAATTTTAGGCTGGCAATTGTGCTGTTAAAGAAGACTGAAGAAGGGTCCCCAGTCCCTTCCCAGCAGAGATTTGTAGTTAGCCTGATGGGTTTTCCTTTAGTTACTTGATGTTTTTGCCTCACAGCTCACAGGAATTCTTTCATTGTGTTACTTTGGCCAGTCTAATGACTATATATCTTGGTGATTGCCTCTTCAGAATGACTCTGCCAGGTGTTCATTGAGTTTCTTGTACCTGGATATCTAAATCTCCAGCAAGAACAGGGAAGTTTTTCTCAATTATCTCCTGAAGTAGATTTTCTAGCCCTTGTTTGTTTTCTTCTTTACCCTCAGTGCTGACTATGATTCTTATATTTGACTGTCTTTACATAATCCCATATTTCTGGTAGGCTTTTTTCCTTACTCTTGTTTCTCTGTGTTCTTTTTTTTTTTTTTTTGACTTTGTTAATTTTAAAGAGGGTTTTTAAGCTTTGAAATTTTTTCTTTTGCCTGGACTAGTCTATTTTCAAGTTTTCCACTGTGTTTTCCATTTCCTTAAGTCAATTCTTTATTTCTAGAGCTTCCATTTTTTTTTAATATGACTATCTCTTTAGTAATTTTTGTTTGTTTTTTCTTTAATTGTTTTTCTGGTGTCTTTGTGCTGGTTTTCCATTTTCTTTTAGATTACATTGAGCTTCCTTACAATCCATATTTGAATTTATTTATCTTTCATTTCAATATTTTCATTTTGGTTGATATCCATTGCTAAAGATCTAGTGTGCCCCTTTGGATATATATTTTTGCTCTGATTTTTCACATTTTGTACTTATTTTGCTAACCTTTTCCTTCTCATCTAAGGCAGCTATTGTGTCTTGGTTTTGGATTTTCTTTTGTTTATATGGGCCACACACACACTTGCAAGGGTGCATCTATACTAGGCGTCCTCAAACTACAGCCCGTGGGCCACATGCGGCCCTCTTAGGACATTGATCCAGCCTGCCAGGTGTATTTGCCACCACTGCCTGTCCTGCTTAGCAGCCAATTCATCCTGGGGCTGTAGTCCAGCCCTCCAGCAGTCTGAGGGACAGTGAACTGGCCCCCTGTTCAAAAAGTTTGAGGATCCCTGGTACCATAAGTTGGGTAATAATCTTTGCTTTTTCTTGTGAATGCCTTAATGGAGGTCTTGATTCTAGACGTATACCTATATATTTAGTGAGGTGTTTTTCTCAGTTTTTAGTTGTTTTTTAGGCTGTAACCATTGTTAGCTATGTGCGCGGACAGATTCCCTGTGAAGAGTTTTGAAATGCTTTCTCTTTCCCCAGCCCTGTCAATTACATCAGTATACCCAGTTTAATCCCTGAGACAGTGGGTGGTGCTTATGGGTAAGAATCACCATACCCACTGTATGACTGAGTTAGTGAATGTCTTAAAGAGGTGTACAAATTGACTTGCTGGTGGGTAGGTGGCTCTTGCTAGAAAGAACAAGCTGTAGGGTTGTTTTGGGAACCCTGACCAGCTCTAGTCCCTCAGGAGAAGCCCCAGGTGCCCCAGGTGGTGGGTGGGGCTTTGGAACTTCCACATGTAAGTCCTACTCTCTGCCACAGCAGAGGCAAGTAGGGGAGTGAGGCTGGGTAGGTCTGGGTCGGTGAGCTAGCCCTCACTCTCTATAACAGCTGGTCAGGTAGCTGTGTCTGCAGGAGTCCAGGTCCTACCCAGGTTCCTAGGAACAGCCATCTCAGAGGGGCTGGGGTGACCCACCCAACCAGAAAATCTGCTGGGGAGGTGGGGACCATTCATAGTTTGACTGTTAGAAGTGGGTTTTGCTCTGCTCCTGCCCCTCTGAGCCGTAGTCCCTCTCCATCATCTGCCATCAGGCAGGAGCCCAAGCCAGTGGACCTGTCCAGCAGTGGTTCTGCAGACTGGCAGTTCTGCTGTTCAGAATCCTGCCCTGAGCTGAGAAAATGGCCTTCTGGTAGGGCAGAACTGGTTGGATAGTGTGTGGTGGCTGAGATCCACACTGGACTCTCCTCTTGACTCTGCTGTAGTGGGAGGCAAAGGGGGATAGGGGTCACTCCCCTCCCAGGATCAGCTCATAACTCTCCCCCCAGGCCCCAGCAACATGATCCAGGGCTAGGGGAACAGGATCTGGTCTGTGGGCTTGTTCTCAGGTCCCTGAAGATTGTCCTCTGACTGCACCAGGAAGAACATGCTGGTTCCAATTTGCCCTTGGGATGCCCAAGCAGATCTAATGTCCCTCTGCTTTGGGGTGTGCCCTGCTCTAATGGAGTAGCCTGGTGAGCAGGAGCCTACAGTCCAGCACTCCTTAAAAAAAGAGACTGCAAATCTCTTTTTTTCTCTTTTGTAACTGAGATTGTATTTGTTATGTTGAGCATCAGTAGAAACCTTTGAATTTGTATACAATCCTTAACATAAGTGCCAAAAATCTAAAAAGCCATTTATTGTAATTATTCTCAAACCGTTATTCCAGTGACTTTCCAGCTTAAAATTTGAAAGCAAATTTTCCTAAAGAGGATACCAAGGACCAGTATCAAATGTTGATAAACTTTTACGCAAGTCCCACAAATTCACAATTTATTACCATATGCACTACATACTCAAGTTTTTAATTTTTCATAGCACATTAACAGAATAATTAGGAAAACAGGACACCCATGACCAAAGATGAGGCACAGTGTACACAATTCCAACAGGGAGAGCCACCATCAAGGAACTGGTTTTCCTTAAGAAACAATTCTACTACAAAACAACATGGGAACAGAAGTAATTTAAAATATCCCTCACATGAAATGCAAGACTGGACCCCACATTGTGATTTAGTAAGCTTTGCATTACGGGAAATAAAAACTAATCCCCCATCTACAGAATGTTAAACTGACACCCAAGACAGTCAAAGCCTCCCATAATTCAATACCCCACAGGGTTTTCTGTGTGTACTAAAAATAAACAACCAGCAAATGAGTTTGCTTCTTAAAAAATGCATTTACACTTACAAAAATGGGATGAGGTGGGATTCCCTCATTCTGAAAAATGGAGAGCTTCTAAAAAACTTGCATTTACAAAACAGTTTATAAAAATATTCCCCTGTTTTGCATAAGAAGGGAGACAGACCACTGATAGACACGGTGTATGACATTAATCAGACTTGACTTCCTTCTCTCCTGCTCCATCAGTGGCCGGACTCTCAGTTTTTGTTTCTCCATTTCCTGCAGGTGAGTCTTCCTTAGTTTCTGGGTCAGCCACTTGGGCCTGCCTTATGTCCTTTCCCCCTATGGCTGCATTTCTTGTGTGAAGATTTCTCCCTTGCTGCTGCCTTTTCTGCCTTTGTTTCCACTTTTGCAGGAGTGAGTTTAGCTGACAGTCACGCCATTCTCCTCTTCCTTCACCACACTTCTGGCAGAGCTGCCCTTCCTCTTTGCATGTTGGTGCCAGGCAGGGCACATGCCCAGTGCCTACAGAAGGTGGTGGTCTACAGCTTTCATGAGCTGGACTCCCGGACCACCTACTGCTCCTCCCACCTCCTGAGCTGCTCCACCACAAGTCTGTAAGAGGAAATGTTTGAGCTCCACTCTCAGTGGAACCCCAACCGAGGGGAAGAAGCCACTCCTGAGAGCCCCAGTTCAATCGTCTGTCTTGGCAGTTGTGGGAGGAGGAGAGAGGGAGGAAATAGTCTAAAAGGAGGGAATCAAGCACTCTGGTCATCCTGTCCTTTTCTCCAGAAGACAGTCTTCCTGGAATGTCCAGGCTCTGGGGTGACGTGGATCCCCAGACCAGCCCCTGTGGCTCACACAGTCTGGACCAGATTTCAGAAATGTTTGTGTAGGAATGAGTGAAAAAAAAACTGAGAAGCTGAAGCTGTCTGTGGAGGACACAGGTGCACAGTGGGTGGAAAAGAAGTGTTGCCTTCCCCTGCCATCCTGGCTCAGGGCCATGGCCATGGGAAGGGACCCTAAGGGGCTGGCAGCCTGGTGCTCCATCCTCAAGTAGCTCCCATTCTTTGTCAGAAGCCATTTGGTGTCTTGTGAGGGTAGCAAGATGGTCCAGCAGCTCTGGAGCCTGCTGACTGCCAGGTGTGAGGGAGGAGAGACAGATCCTCCCCTACCCTTTTCCTGGCTCCAGGCCTTTCCCAGGTTGGTCTCCGTCAATACCTCACTCCTTGTTCTGTGCTCCAACTTCTTCCTGTGGACTCCCTGGTGGATTCTGGCATTTTCCCCTTCCCCTCAAAATTACACCTGGTCAATGTTTTTTGTTTTTTCATCTAAAACTTTCCTTCTTTCTGAGATGATCAGGGAGCTGATGTCTCTGATTAGCTGTTTGTCTCTCCCACAGGACATTGTCCTTACAGTGGAGACAGCCAGCTCAGGGAGGACCTGGGTTTCGTTATAGCAGGTGAATCAATATCTTTAAGTCCCCTTGGGTTCAGGGGAGTCTAGTTTTGCCACAGGAAAGTGAACCCCAAACTGGGGTCTGGCCTGAAGGCCAACTGAATTCTCCACTTCACACAAGAGAGAGTTTCAGAGTGAGCTGGCAGACCAAAAAGCAAATCTGCTGAAGTAAGAAAAGAAGCATCAGAGCGCAGCCTAAATCCACTTACTGATGGGTTCTCAGAGCGCAGCCTAAATCCACTTACTGATGGGTTCTCGGCTTTTGTTATGTAAGTTTTTCAGTTTTAGAAGTTCCTTCTGAAGCTCTCATTTAAATTACAGGTAAAATCATCCCTATTTTATGTCTTTTTTTGAATATGTTAATTGCAGTCATTTAAAGCTCACATGTGATAAAAATCAATATCTCTATGACAAGTTTCTCTGTTTCTCTGTTTTCTTTGACTCGTTTCTGGCTATGCTTTTGATTTTATTTTTAGTAAAAATTAGACATTAGGCATATACAGATATGGAGTGTGAGGCTGATAGTTTTTGTAAGAGATTCAGCTTAGCTTATTGCCAACATTAAATGCAGGAGAAACTGAGCAGGAATTGACTGGTCCTTAGTGGGAGTCTGGGTTCTGCTCTGTCTCAGATTCACGTTTTCCAAGCTCAGGGTTCCAACAGATGGGCTGCGTTTGGGGGAGTCTGTCCACCCTCCTGTCCCTGAGCGCCAGTCTGCATCGCTTCAGTCCCATGAGGACGTTGATTACTTGAGCTAGGTTGCCACTCTCTAAGCAGACACACTTTCCTCAGTGTTGGCAATGCTGCAGGGAAGCTTGTAA
Organism: Galagoides demidoff; assembly: GCA_963574575.1. Classification (NCBI taxonomy): domain Eukaryota; kingdom Metazoa; phylum Chordata; class Mammalia; order Primates; family Galagidae; genus Galagoides; species Galagoides demidoff. Next base: position 26,748 of record CAUYQV010044784.1, on the reverse strand, counting down.
CTCAGAGCTCAGCGAGGTTCGGACCCGTCTCCCTGGGCGTCCATCCTCACCTGGCCCGGGGCTGTCTCCTAGCTTCTTGTGCTCCTCTGTTTAGGCAGCTGTGCTTGGGTAAGTAGGTTAAAAGGAAAAGACACGGAAAACATTGAGCTCAGTTGAGTGAGTTTTCTTTCTCTCCAAAGTCCTGGGTGCTTTTGTGGCTGTCAGACACGCTCAGACGGGTGTTTGTATTTGCGTGTGCTGTGTGCGGCTCCCCTGTGCTTGCGGATGACCTCTGCAAACAGCTGCACCTGTCAGAAGCAGAGCACGGTGGCTGCCCTACTCATTGATGTGACAGATTATAGGCCACCTTTACATTCATGGATTTTGAATTTACAAAGAATAAAAATACTCAGAGGAATCGTAAGTTTATGGCTTTACTTTCTAAGCTGAAGCTAGAAAGGGATGGCTGAATCATCATTACATTTTCCGCACTTACCAAGGTGTATGCTTACCACAGGTCCAAACACATGTGGGTAGGACACCTTCAGAGCTATCCAGATGGTACACGTGCGTCTGTGCGTCAGATTTCAGTGAGAGACACAGGGGAAGGACCAGGTCTGCTGCTGATCAGACACTCTGAGACAGGTGCACACACCCAGCACATGCCAGAGAATAAACAGACGGGCCTTTCATACAATTTTAAAGTGAAGTGGCTCAAAACATCTTGGAAAAGCAGAAGGTACACATAGAGGAATATAACCACTCACTGGAAATTGAAAAATGTAGAAAACTGGAAAACAAATGTCAGTTAAAAAATTCAGAACTGCACAGAGAACTCTATTTGGGCTGGACACAAACCAGACATAATCATGTCGGGCTCATCACATAACTGGCATACTTTCAGACACACAAATTATATATCTCTGTATCTAAGAGTTTGCTTCATGTGGGAGTTTGGTAAATTGATTTTGATAGAGGAAAAAATATAATTCTAAAAAAGAAAATATCAAAACTGACTTTTTTTTTTTTTTGACAGAGTCTGATCTGTGTCCCTGGGTAGAGGGCCAAGACATCGTCATAGCTCACAGCAACCTCAAACTCCTGGGTTCAAGAAATCCTCAGTCTCCCGAGTAGCTGGCATTGCAGGCATGAGCCACTATGCCTAGCTAGTTTTTTCTGTTTTTAGTAGAGATTCTTACCATTTGATTACTTACAGCTACTATAACCACATTGACCAGTTTAGTTGGTAATGTTCATTATTAATGAAGTCTAGTCAATGCCAATGTATTTAATGCAAAGACTTGTGTTGTTTCTGTCTTGATTCTGTTAACTATGAACAAAAAAAGCATAGATTCTTAAATATTTACCCATTTATAATCGATAGAAGAAAACTGTGTTAACGACAGATGTCTCATTGTCCACGAGTGGTTAAACAATGAAGTAAGCTCGGCCCAGGTAATGAAAGCTGCCTCTCAGCTTAGTGGAGTCACAAGGTAAATTACGATTGAGATAAAATCTGAATTTTACCAAATTTACCAAATTTGGCAAATTGATTTTGATGGAGAAAAAAATATAATTCTACAAAAGAAGATATAAAATCTCACTCCCCAATCCAACTCCCTTCAAATCCTGTCACTTGTCTCTTCCTTCAACTTAAGACCCAAGGGGGAAAGTCTAATAGTATTTAACAAACTGCACAGCAACATCTGCATCCTCACTGTGAGGAGCCCCCAGGGTCAGGTCAGTCAGAGGTCTCGCTTTGCTCCATGATCAGCAAGCATGAAAGGCCAGCATGAGTCCTATAAAATTACTTTGTGCTATTAAATTAAAAAAATAACTATTAATAAGTAAACAGGATAAAATTAGATTTCTAAATATTTTAATAAATATATCTATTTGGGACAATATCTTTTTTGTATTCTCTCAAATATTAAATAAAACAAGAATATTATGAAACAAGATGTACACATTAGAAAATTTTAAAATCGTTAATTTTAAATAAAAAGAGAGATTGATAAAGTTAAACAAAAGAAGTGAAATAAATCATACCAGAACCTAATTCAAAGCGGCAGTAAAAATAAACACAAAGGAAATTTATTAATGCAGAAGAAAATAAATCAGAGATAAAGTGATTGTGTATGCTCCAAATTCCAGGAAGAAGAAATTCAAGCAAATAAAGAAACGATCAGTATGGAAGACAAATGTATATATTTAAATAATGCGTGCAGAAGATTTCCAAACTAATAGAGGAGGATTAAGAGTAAGAGATACAATAAAATATAATAAAAGACAAAATATCTGGAAAGTCCTTCTTAGGTTAATGTAAGTCACAAATTTACACCTATAAATCATTCACTTTCTAACAATAACAGGCAGCCAAATCCTGATACATTGCTGAAATCTGAGAATAAAGAATATTTTCTACAAAAAGTGAAAACATTTAAAAAATTATCAGAGAAATAGACTGTCCTCCTATATCTCTTCAGCAAATCTAAACACAGGGAGGCAATAAAGCAGGTCCCAAAAGTCTCCCAGCGATGCTGGTTTCAGCCCTGTGAGGCCCCTGGGCAGGTGTCCTTGTGCCACAAGCAACCACCATTTATCCCAGCTTTGGGGCCTTTATCAGAAAACAAGAAAGTCTGTAAACAAAGCACTAAATGCTTAGCTCTATTTAAAAAGGAAAACATAATATGCAAGAAAAAGAAAATTATAACAGTGTAAGGGTAAAAATACGAAGGATAAACATAACTGAGATACACTATCAAAACCAACGGTAATTATGAGGAAACATCAGTAGGATAAAATTCTGAGAAAAATGGTCAAGGAAAGAAAAGGGAAAATGGAAGTAGACAAAATACAGAAACAAAAAAGATGAATTGTGTGATAATTCCATATAATAGAGATGAAAATAAAGTTACTAGCAAACATCCACACGTGGATTTGAACACACGTGCTGGCCGTAAGCACTTCTTAGAACACGGAGGACGGGAAGGGCACCCTTGGAGAGAGGGTGCAGCCCCCTGTTTACATCTACTCCTCTCCCAGGTTTTGTGCTCTGTGCTTTCCTGGGCCAGTCCTGGCCCCTGTCCACCTCACACTTGAGCTGGGCAGGGAGTCCCCGTGGTAGGGTGGAAATGTGGCACTTCACTGGTCTTCCTCAGCCCCTTCTGGACTTTGCCCGATGAGGTTCTTTCCTGGGGCCACTGACCTCACATAGACCACTGGCTGTCCATTCACATCCTTCACATGCCACCCAGCTCAGCCACATCTGACTCCACAAAGTCTGCCCAGGTCCCCTGCAGGTGACACCTTATTAAGTTATACATAGTACATTATCAAGACCAAGAAGTTAATTTTGGTCTGTCGCTCCGAACTGGACTATCAGGCATATATGGTGTCCACCATTTGTTAACTCATTGACAAAACACAGAAAAAGACATTTTTTCCTTGACACCATAGTGTTTTAGTATGAAAATAGAATAAACGTCAAGAACAAAATGATTCTAAAGCACCAATCAGTTAAAAAGTAGTATAAAAACTTGAAAATTAGTACTTTCACAAAAAGAATGTGAAAACTTGAAGACTAGTTCCCAGCTCCCATGGTTTAACATGCCTTTGTGTGCGTGCATATGTGTGTGGAGCTGTGCAAACTGGTCCTGTGTGTAGATTTGTATGTCCCCCTCATAATCTGCTTTTGGTTTATGTATCAGTTTCTCTAGTTCCACATGCTCTCGCTCTTCCTCTCTTTTTTATTTTTATTTTTTCTTTTTGTCAATGGAAGGTTAGTTCTGGGAAAATAAAAAGCTCATGTAATATTTATGTCATGCTAGAACCTATAAGACATTACTATTCATGATTACAATATGTTAAAAGTCCAGCTAATTAAGGTTCAGCACCCGCAGCACAGTGGTTACGGCACCAGCCACCTGCACCAAGGCTGGTGGGTTTGAGCCCAGCCCAGGCCTGCCAAACAATGACAACCACAACAGCAACAAGAAAAAAGAAAACTAGCTGGGCGTTGTGGCAGGTGCCTATAGTCCCAGCTACTTGGGAGGCTGAAGCAAGAGAATCTCTTAAGCCCAAGAGTTTGAGGTTGCTATGAGATGTAACTTCATAGCACTCTATGGGGGGTGCCATAGTAAGATTCTGTCTCAAAAAAAAAAAAAAAAGGCCAGCTAATTACATATAATAAATAAATAAATAAAAGTATAAAAACAGAAAAAAAAAGAAAAATGGCAAGGAGCTTCAGAAAATGATAGTCTACGTAGTAAATTTGTGACAGTTTAGGAAAAAAGCGAGAATTTAGAAAAAATAGCTTCTTATAAAGTACAGTTCTCCATGGCTAAAAAATGGGAACCTTGTGTGAAATGCATCATTCTGCAGTTTTGTCTCTGTGCAAACTTCAGCACAGACTGAGATGGTGTAGCCTACTTGACACCTTGTTCCTGGGATACAAACCTTACAGTGTGTGACTGTGCTGAACACCGTCAGCAGTTGTAGCACAACAGTAAGAATCCATGTTCTTAAACATACCTAAACTTAGAAAAGGTACAGTAAAAATATAGCATGAAAGAGTACAAAAAAAAAAAAATGTTAGACCCATGTAGGACACTTACTATGAATGGAGCTCACAGGACGGCAAGTTGCTCTGGGTGAGTCAGTGAGTGGGGAGTGAAGGTGAAGGTCGAGGTCATTACCGTGCACTACTACAGACTTTACAAATGCTGTGCACCTAGGCTATGCTATCTTTATAAAAGAATATTTTTCTTTCTCCAGTAGTAAATTAACCTTGGCTCAAGACATTTTAAGTATATGTAATTTTATTTTTTTTTAGTTTTGATATTCTTTTGTAAAAACACTTAGCTTAAATTACAAACACATTGTGCATCCATACAAAAATAATTTTCCACCATATCTTTATTCCATAAGTTTTTTTTTATTTTTTTAACATTTTAAACATTTTTATTAGAAACTAAGAACACACATGTTAGCCTAGGCCTAGAGCGAAGCAGGACCATCAGTACCCCTGTGTTCTGTCTCCACACCTTGTGGAAGGTCTTCGAGGGTAACAACACACATGGGAGTGTCATCTGCTGTCACAGAAGGACATACCTGAGGCTTTTTGATAGTTAACTTTGTTTTTTTAAAATAAGTAAGTAGAAGGAATACATTCTAAAGCCTGCAATCTTCTGAGAGGCCGCTTGAGTTCAGGAGTTAGTGATCAGCCTGAGCAAGAGCAAGACCCTGTCTCTAAAAAAAATAGAAAAATTAGGCGGTGTTATGGTGGGCACCTATAGTCCCAACTACTCAGGAGGTTGAGACAAGAGAATTGCTTGAGCCCAAGAGTTTGAGGTTCCTGTGAACTATGACACCACAGCACTACCAAGCGTGACAGAGTGAGCCTCTGTCTCAAAGATAAAAAATGGTGTAGTATAGTGAATACATAAGCCAGTGACATAACCATTTATTTATCACATATTATGCATAGGACATAATGTTATGTGCTGCACCTTTATACTACTGGCAGTGCAGGTTTGCTCACACCAGTGTCACCACCAACACAGAAAGAATGCCCTGCATCACGGGACCCTGATGTCCATGATGTCACCAGGCAACAGGGATTTTTCAGCTCCATTGTAATCCCACAGGACGAGCTCTGTGCAGGCAGTCTAACACTGGCTGAAATGTTGTTAGCTGGCATGGGATGGCACGATTGTCTTTTACATCAACAGACACAAATTATAAAATACAGAGGTAAAAATATATATTAACAATAACAAAATATCTAGGAAATAGCAAAAAATTATAGAGATCATTTCAGAAACAAATGTGAAATTCTGCTAAGGACATAAAGGTGACACAAATTCCAGGAGATATTATGTCCATGGATCAAAGATTCAATATGGCACAGCTATCGAGTTTCCAAACGTAACCCAAGCAAAGCTTTAACAGAATTTTTCACAGAGCCTGAAAAGAAGGATCTTAAAGTTTATGCAATTATATATATGAGCAAAAAAGCCAAGAATTTTGTGGAAAATAACAAGAAAAAGCTTTTTTAAGGTAGCAAACATATTTTATTATTTAAATTACTATATCAGTGTAAGACTTGTATTCAATAAATAGAAAAATGGAAAATAAGTGAAGGCATAGACTTTAATATATACATACATGTATAAAATGAATTTATATATAAATACGTATAAAATTTAAAACATATATATAAAATTTCAAGGGGAGTAAAGGACTAATAATGGCATTTTCAGAACCTAAGCTCCTGCATAAAACATTTTTTACATTTATAACAAGGAAACAATATTGGTAAAAATGAGTGAAACTACAAACTATTTTTCAAAATCAGCACCCAGTTAAGTAAAAACAAGAATGTAACAATAAAGGAAGTAAAAATACTTGATAACAAATGAAAAGCTCTTGTATCTCACTCAAATGATAGAATATGTGAGCTAAACTGGAGTTAGTATTTCCACCTATTAAATTGGCAAAATTTATAGTTTTATAACATTCTAGCTGGCAAGTGTGAGGAAATCTGCATCTTTATGTGCTCACAACTGTCTCTCATTTCATATAGTCCTTGAAAGGAAAAAAACAAAACCTGTCAACCTAGAATTCTATACCCAGGATGCTCATTAAGCAGGACAAGCCTGTTTAGATGTGTCACAATGAAACAAAAGCAAGAGAAGAATAATATTAGATGTTAACACAGATTATGTTTTTTGGATTTATTTAAATCACCTAAATACAAATGGAACCTATCCAGTTCAAATTGAAGTTAATTGGTTTGGGTCTTAGATATGATGTGGTTGCCATAGAAACTGTTTTTTAAGGAAATCCTTTAAAAGAACACCTATATCAACCAGCATATGTCTAAAATATATAAGCACTTACAACTCAAAGTACTTTTAGTTTTTGTGTGTTAATTCCTATAATTCATCTAAGAAAGAAAGATTAATGATTTGTCTCATAACAGTATCATTTTAGGTAGAAATAACTCTAATGGATGTACAATTACATTTTTCAAGACTTTCTGAGAAGGCAAACAAAAATTCAGTACAGATCTTTTTTAACGATCACTTTTTTCTCTGAATAGAAGGGAAGTAAAAAGGAACGGAACTGCAGTTTGAGAGAAGAGAGGAGGCTGGAATGGAACCTTGCTTAGTGACAGTATTTTAAGGAAATTTAAAATGCACCTGGCACTCAGATATAAAAAGCAATGAAGACTGAGCTGTGGCACTGGCATTTCTTTCCAGATTGCAGGGATCGTAATGACTCATTCTTTATTGCTATGCCAGTCTATCTTTCTGGCACAAGACTTCATTAAGGTTAAAACAAATGGAAAAGCAAAATGCAAGGCTGGTGTCAGTGTATTACTGGCGAGTTTCAGTTACCTGTCACAGTGACATAAACATCAGTGTGCCCAACTGGAAGCTCCACAGGCAAATGTGTCTAATGATAGGACTTTGGGAAAAATCTATTTAGAAATGAAATTGGAAACTACTCTAATGCTACCTGGCAGCATGCAGACTGACCTTCACAGGCATTAATGCAGCATAAAGGATGGCTGAGTAACCAGGCATGGTGAAATATAATTGGCAAAGTAATGGATTTTAATAGAGTGTATAAAAATGTGTGTGGTGGCAGATAGGTACTGTCCCTTCCATGCAATTTTCTAGTGAGGGTAGTTGGTTGGGTGCTTAGTGAAGGTCTGGTTGAGTGCAGTTCAGCCTTCACAGAAAACACCAGCAAAGTCAAATATAAAATGATCATAAAAGGCTATTTGTGTATATTTTAATGTAAATTTTTTTTTATATATGAAATTTGTCCAACTGAAAGTCAAGATTTATCCTGAGGACAGGAACAGACCAAGGGTCGCTGGAAATACATTCCTAATTACGCTTTAGCATGATATTATACTGTTCTCCATTAGGGACACACACGGATTCTACACAAATTCTACACACGTGTGCATTCAGTGTGTGAGTGTGCGTGTAAGCACACATGTGTCCTCTAAGAAGATGTGTGAAGAGAGTAAGTCAGAAATATCTTTGTTCCCCCGTTAATACTACTCACCAGTGGCAGTGCGTAAACTTCTATATAAAGGGAGTCTGCAGGGGGGAGGGTCACATTGGTGGAACTTTCTGTAACACAGCACGTCACATGTATTTCTTAGTTGACGTGTTTACATGGGGTAGCTCGGGGAGCCACTTGAGATTTCATGGTGGCCTCAGCCACCCAATGCCCACCTTGCATCATCCTCATCACTACTATTTGACATCACTTAGTACTTATTCCTAATAAGACATCAATGGCCACCAGGCAGGTTGACCACATCAGGATATATTGTCTAAAATTGTTCCTCTGGTCTCAACATTTGCATTGGTGAGGGCCCTTTGGAGAAACAAAAACAACAGGATATTATTGTGTGTGCATGTATGTGTGTATAATACATACAGCATATAATAACATTTATTATAAGAAATTGGCTTATGCAATTATAAACACTAAATCCCACAATCTGCCATCTGCAACTTGGAGACCCAGAACAGCCAGCAGTATAAAGTCCAGTCTGAGACCTTGGGCCTGGGAATCAGGAGCACCAACAGTGTGAGTCCTGGTCCAAAGGCAGGAGAGGCATCCAGCCAAGGCATCAGGCAGGAAAAGCTGAACCTTTTCTGAAACCTTCTTTTTGCTCTATTCAGGCTCTTAACAGGTAGATGAGTCCCATCTGGGAGTGAGATCTGTTTTATTTATTCTTCAAATTCAAATGTTACTCTTATCCACAGATACCCACAAGGAGACAATCAGAATAATTTTAACTGGATATTCGGGTATCCTGTGGTGTAGTCAGGTTGACACATAAAATTAACATCTCAACACTCAAGTCTTCTGATTTTAGAATCTCTAGTTAATGAGATCTGCTAGTCCTTCTGCCTTCCCACTCACCCCTAAATGAAATCAGTGAAATGGCAGTCACAAGTCCATCCTGCGGTACATGTGTCTCACTGTGGGCAGGAATATAACCAGGAAGATCACGGCAACTAGATTAGCTGGGATCCAAGAAGGCAGAAGATTTGTTTTAAAAGTTTTGTATATGTTGTTTTCTCACAACAAGACACAGAGGCAGGGCCTGTGTCCAGTATGATCGAGAATAGGTCTATGGCTCCACAATTTACTACTTACTTCCACGACCCTGGATAAGTTACTTAAAATCCTGGTCCCTCCAATTTATCATCTGTAGGTCAAGATGCCAATAAAACTTCTCACAGGATTATAGTAAATATTAAATGAGAAGGTAATGGTGAGAAACGTAAGCAGTGCCTGGTAAGAAATAAGTGGTCAGGAAATGCCATGTATTTTGTTCTGTTTACAATGCCCAGTCATCCCCAGTACCCAGAATGCCCCTTGGATACCAAATTACCAAAATCCTTACATGTCTGAGTCCATGATACAGAAGGGTGTAGTTTTGTGCGTAACCTACACACATACTTAAATCATCTCTAGATCGCTGATAATACCCCCCAAAATGTAAATGCTGTGTAACCACCTAATACAACATCAGTGCTATGTAAATAGTTGTGACACTGTATTGTTCAGGGAATAGGGACAAGAAAAAATTTCGTACATGTTGTTCCATTCAGATGCATTTTTTCCCACCAATCCAGTGATTCAGAACCCACAGATCTGGAAAGCCTGCTGTGATGGCTGAAAATGTCTGTGGGAGTTGTACGTACAATGGTCATGCTAACCTTGAAAGCATCACCGTGGACAACTCCGAACTTAACTCTGCTGAGATGTCTTCGTGTATTCCAATGGAAAAGCGTCAAAGCACATCAATTTTTTTCTCTTTGAACAGCTCTCAAAACTGCACAAATTTGATCTGAGGATCTTTAATCCTGGCAATTTACTATTAGGCATGATTTCTAAATTCACTTCTATTCCTCTCCAAAATGACAAATGGCATACACGAAGTCACAGACACATGGGAGGCATATTGATAAGGAAGGAGGATTCTGGCCTCCCTTCATGGGGATTGTAATTTAGGGCCCAGATGATGAGTATCAGAGCTAGCAACGTTGCCCCTTTTTCTGATAAAAATCAAGGGGAAAACAACTTATATTTTATGGCTCACACCAACCCTTTGATGTATTTCTAATGAAGAATTTCCAAAGTGTGTTAATTCTAAAAACATAGCTGTTTAGAAAAATAAAGTCGGCAGTATGAAATTAAAAACAAAGCGGGACTCGCACACCTGTAGAATCTGCTCCTGAGTGAACGTGCTGATCAGAACACTTGGATCCATGTTCTAGCTGCTTCTGTTTCCACAGAGGCGCATTCACAGCCTTATAGAAAAGCCTCCTGGGTGTTTGTTTTCACTTTCTCAACTGGGTGTAGCCTCAGATCGTTGTACAAAAGCCCTTTTATCATCTTTCCATCAATATTTATAGTTCATTTTTGTCCCTGCTCTCGCCTCAGTGAATCGATTTGCCAACTTTATTATTTGTTATTTTTTGGAGCAGGGGCTGTGCCCTGCTGGCCACATACACAAGGACTTGGAAAGGTATGGGGGCGGGGTAAGGAAGCACACTGAACACAAGTCAGTAAACAGCTTGTCAGAGGTAAAGCTCCAGTTAGACACTGGAGGTCAAGGTGACAAGGGCCTCCTGGGAGGACCCTGCAGGGGAGGGTGCAGGCAGACAGGGTGGGGCTTGACTGTGTCTGTGAAGGAAAGGGCGGGCAGAGCCTCACACCACGCCCAGGCCTCTGACTTGGGTAAGGGAAGGAATGGGACCAGAGACCGAGGTTTGTTCATTCTGTGAACAGAATCCCATCCTGAGTGCAGCCTCTGACACAGAGCAAACAAAGAAGTGTTGAGGAAAAGTGCAGTTATACAAACTGCATAGGCAGGGATAGGATGGTGTTTGAGAAAGGAAGAAAAATAGAGGAGATGATTCACGGAAGTACACTGGAAACCACTGACCAACAGAGACCGTGAAAGATGCTTCACTATCAATTTCATACAGAAGCCAGACTTATGGATTTGTGGATTTGTACAGAGGCCAGATAAGGATGTGAGAAGACAGTCCAGACATTCTGATATACAAAAAGCAAAGATCCGTGTTTTTAACTCAGTTTTTAAGGTATAATTTACAGAGAGTAAAGCTTATCCTTTCCAGCTGTTCCATCTGTAAATGTTGACAGATACGTGTGCACAGTCATGTAACCACCATACATGTTCCTTGTGCTTCTGGTTCAGTCCTCATCCCCCAGGCAGGGCATCACCGATGCAGTTTCTGTCCTTGAAGTCTGCACATTCCCAACATCACTGAGGATGACGAATCTGGATTGTTTCCTGGATCATAACACATTAAGACAGCCACCACTGGTGTCATATGCCTCAGCAATCTCCTTTCTGTGTTTTTTTTTAATTAAATATTTTTAAAAGATTGCAGATTACCATACAGTTGTTTCTAATTATATTTGTCATTTACCAGTTTGAGTTAAATATGGCAAACCTTACTTTTATTTAATTCCATTTACATTCCCTGCTTTTAAATATCATTAAGTGTCAGATGGTGATACAATTTCCATTTTTGTCAGCGTACATAATTTAGAAATATGCACGTATAAGGATATTCTGTTGTATTTACCAATATTTTTTTCTTTAAGTTTTTTTCTTCTTCCTGATTCTCCAGGATTTTCTCTGCTACCATTTCTCTTTCATTTGAAGAACAAATTCTTTTGCTGTTCATCCTTATAGGTCTGTGAATGATCAATAATTTTAATATTATTTCATCTGAAAATGTCCTTACCCTTCCCTCCTGAACAAGTTACACCTGATATAAAATTTACAGTTGACACTTTTTTTATCATTTCAAAAATGCTGTGCCACTTCTCTGCCCTTGGTGCCCTCACGTGAGAAGCTGCTGCCATCTGAATTGTTGCTCTGTTACCGGTAACGTGATTTTCCCCCATAACCCCTCTCATGGCTCCTCTCCATCTTTATTGTTCAGTAGTCACAATGTAGCTGGGCACGGGATTCTCTAGGTATATCCCATTTTGGATTTGTTCCACTTCTTCATTATGTGGGTTGCATCTTTTATAGAATTCAGGGTATATTCAGCCATTATTTTTACAAACACTCTTCAAGTTCCGTTCTCCTCCTCTCATTCTTGAACTCTGATGATGTAAATATCATCATATCACAGGTTGCTGTTTTTGTCTCGTTTTCTCTCTGTTGTCCAGAGTGCTTCTCAGGCTGGGTGCTTGTAGAGTATCTGTACCTGACCTGGGCACAGCCTCTGGGTGGTGGGTAGAATCTCAGGCCCAGTGGAGATGGAGAGTGTTCCTTGGCCATGAACTATCAGTGAAACTTCTGCTAGACAACACTCGCTGGTTCTGCAGTGCCCTTCCAATCTGTCCTCAGTACTCTAAATTTACTGGGAGGGTGAATAATTTACATAGGCTATAATGGTGGGGGCAGAGGGTCAGAATTATTAGGTCCAGGCCAGTTTCTGCTGCTGAGTAGGGCCTGGAGCCCTAACAAGCCCAGCCACTAGGCACTTCCTCTGGTCTTGCTATCTTTAACAGTTCATGTTCCTCTTTCCACCATTTGGAGTCCTCATTTATTTTTCATCTTGTATTATGGATGTAGGCTTTTTTTTTGGCTGGGGCTGGGTTTGAACCTGCCACTTCGGGGCCAGTGCCCTACCCTTTTGAGCCACAGGCGCCGCCCCATGGATGTAGTTTTTTGATGGGGAAGGGAACTGTGAATCCACATCATGCTCTCTGGTAGAAGCCACCATTCTTTTTTGACTGCTGAATAGTGGTCCACCGTACAGATGTGCCACAGATAATTCTTGTTTTATTCAACTCTTCACCAGTTGCAGGTTATTGGGGTTATTTCCAGTTTGGGGTGATTATGAAAATAAGCCCTTGAAATAGTGACAACCATTCTTCTGTGAATGTACATGTTCATTACCCTTTACTAAATTCCTAGGAGTGATACAGTTGGGGGGAAATTAAGTGCAAATTTAGTTCAATACAAAACTGCTGAAGAGACACAGGGAGCGAACCAGGGACCTGTCTCGTTCTCAGATGACAGTTGTATTGGAAAAAAATATTTCTGCTATAACTATTTTGGAAAGCTGGAGTCTATTAGGAGACTTTCAACTTCCAGGGGAGGGCTTAGATGATAAATCGTGGGTAATTTAGGTCAACTTCAGTTCCTAGACCAGCAATGACGCTGATGGCTCCCACCCCCAGGCATGGAAGGCAGATAAAAGACAGGGGAGCCAACTGGCATAAGAAAGAAACAACAAACTTGAAGACAGGGAACTTGAAATTATCCTTTCTGAGGAAAAGAATGAGAAGAGATAGAAGAAAAGTGACTAGATGGTGTGGGCACATCACACAGACCGACCTGGGCATAGGGTCAATCCCAGGAGGATAGCAGAGAAAGAAAGGGAAATAGATTATATGAGGAAAGAATGGTCTCAAACTCACTAAATTTGATGAGAGATGTGAATATAAACATTCAGCAAACTTCACGAACTCAGAATAGGATGCACTCAAAGACACTCACCTCAAGGTGCTCAATCTAATCAAACCATCAAAAGATGAAGAAAGAATTTGAAAAGCATCAAGGGAGAAGCAACTCTTCATACACAAGGGACTCTCAATAAAATTATCAGCATATTTCTCATCAGAAATCTTGGAGATCCATGGCATCACGGCTCATAGCAACCTCCAACTCCTGGGCTCAAGCGAGTCTCCTCCCTCCACCTCCCAAGTAGCTGGGACCATAGGCGCCCACCACAACACCTGGCCATTTTTTGGTTGCAGCCATCATTATTGTTTGGCGGGCCCGGGATGGGGATTCGAACCCGACACCTTAGGTGTACGTGGCTGGCGCCTTAGCCGATTGAACCACAGGCACTCTGCCCAGGGGGATAGCTTAAGGCTCCGTCTCAAAAAAAAAAAAAAAAAAGAAAAGAAATCCTGGCGATCAAAAGCTTTTCAACCAAATACATCCAGCAAAACTATCTCTCTAAACCAAGAAAGAAATAAGGACATTGCTAGATAAATAGAAGCTGAGGCTGTTACCATTAGGCAAGGAAATGTTAAACTAGCTAAAGGGAGTAATGCCCTGAAATAAAAAAAACACTAGATTGTCACTTGAACTCATGTGAAGAAGTAAAGATCTCAGGAAAGATGAACACGGGTAATTAGAAAACCTGGTATTATTCATTTTAATTTGTTACTCTATTTTTGTGTTTTCTATATAATTTAAGAAACTGATGAATAAAAAATAAATATTAGTCTATATTTGGGGATAGAATATACAAAGATGAAATTTTGTGACATTAATACCTGAAAGATAATGGAGGTAGAGCTGTCAAATGAGAAAAATTGTTGTATGATATTGAAGTCAAGTTGACATAAATTCAAGTTAAAGTGTTAGCTACTTTAGAATATTAAATATAGTTCCCATAATAACCACTATGAAAATAGCGATAGATATACATGAAATAAAATGAAAAATCAAGTAGTATATTTTATTGTAAAAAATTAAGCATAAAAAGACAGCAATGAAAGAATGAAGCAAAATATTTATGTCTTATATGAAGCAGTACAGAAATGACAGGCATTTCTTTCTGTTAGTAATTACTTTAGTATAAATGGATTATACACTTTGATCAAAAGATAAAGATTCACAGAATAAATTAAAATAATTTACTAAAAAATATTCTTTCTACAAGAGATTCATGATAGATCCAAAGACACAGATAGTTCTAAAGTGAAAGAATATGAAAAGATAATTCCATACGAATAATACCTATTAATTAAAGAGACAAGGAGTGGCTACAGCCAGGATCAGATTAAATAGGTCTAAATTTAAAAAAAATTGCAAACGACAAAGAACATTATATACTAATAAAAGATTAAATGCATCAATAAGGTGCAACAATTATAAACATTTGTACATCTGATAACAGACTAGCAAAATATCTGAGTAAAGCTGGACAGAATTAAAGCTGGGCAGAAAGCTGGGAGAAATGGTAATTTTACATTAGTAGCTGGGGATTTCAACACATCACTCTCATAATGAATGGAACAACTGGACAGAAGACAAGTAGGGAAGTAGGAGACTTGAGCCACATAATAAACCAACTAGCTCTAACAGATGTCTAAAGAATACTCCACTCAGAACAGTGGCATATTCATTCTTCTCAAGCACACGTGGGACATCCTCAATGATAGATCATCTGTCAGACCACAGATTAAATATACTATTTAAAATAACAAAAGAGAAAAATGAAAAATGCCATAAAAGGAAGGGAGAAATTAGAGCCCTTATACATTGTTGTTATGAGTGTAAAATGGGGTAGGTGCTATGGGAAACAGTATGCTGTTTCCTCAATAGATGAAGCACAGAATCACCATATGATCCAGTAATTCCACTTCTGTGTATATACTCAAAAGAATTAAAAGCAGGGTCTCAAAGAAATATTTGCATGCTCATGTTCATAGTGGCATTACTACAGGCATAGGTGACCCAAGGGTTCATCAAAGGATGATGGATAAACAAAATGTAGTATATGAGTGCAATGGAATATTGGCCTTAAGTAAAAAGGAAAAATTCAACCCATGTTACGATTTGCATAAACCTTAAGAACATTTTGCTAAGTAAATAAGCCAGTCACTAAAGGACAAATGTGTTCTGACTCCATGTTTCTGAGGTACCTAGAGTAGTCATATTCACAGAGAGAGAAAATAAAATGGGGGTTGCCAAAGGGTGTGGGGAGGAAGGATGAAGTGTGGTTGCTCAATGGGAAGAGTTTAATATCCTATCTGAAAAAACTTTTACCTAAGTCAGGATTATAAATGTCTCTAGTTTTGTTTGTTGTTGTTTTTCTTATTCTTTTATGTTCTAGGCTTAGTGTTTAGGTCAGTAATAAATTTCGAGTTAATTTTTGTGGATGATGGAAGGAGGCAGCTATTCTTTTATAAAAATGCCCAATGCTTCAGTAGTATTTTTGTAAGATTAGACAGCACTTGCAGTAGTTATTGGTATATTTGGATCTATATCTCTCATCTTGCAGGTCACTGTCTACTTGTCTACTTGCTCCGTTCTTTTATTGTCTAAAGAATTAGAGGCGGTGTGATGTCTTCCTTATTTATATTTTTTTCACTACTCTAAAGACATTATCATGTCATCTGGTTTGCAGTTTCTGATGAGAAAGATTAAAATTCTTATCTTTGTTCCTCTGTATATAATGTTTTATCACCTCCTCACTCCCTGCTACCTTGAGGATTTTTGACTTTTTTATTAGTCTTAGTAATTTGAAGCTAATAGGTCTATTTTTTTTTTGTATTTACCATTCATTGAAGTCGTGCTTAACTTAGTGCTCAAAGCCACATTTATCCATTTCATTAAAGAGAGACACCTGTAAAAGAATCTTGTTTAACTGGCTTTCTCCCCCATGAGACTCAGATGTCAGGACAACCATCCAATTCAAATTTGTTGCTCGCAATGGGGTTTGTACAGAACTTGTACTGTGGCATCAGCGCACACACAGCCATGGTGGGGAGACTAAGTGCTCATTTGCAAATAGCCTGAATCATCTCATGTCACTCAGAACTGGTTCTGTCTTAAACAAGTGCAAAATAAAAGAGCCTAAAATGTCATTTAGCTCCAAGCTCAACATTTAGTTCCACCAATAAGACTGTTTCTTTCTGCATTATTTTTAATCCTGCATTTTATACATTTTGTGTTGAATTACAGTTCACCCTCCATGTTCTGATACTTTCCTCTGAACCTATCAATATGAGTTACGTAGTTAATAAATAAAGTAAAATAAAACCAAATCCAATTCTGCTTTCTTACTCATCTTTTGGGGGTAACCCTTTAAGTCAGCAGTTCTCAACCTGTCGGTTGCAACCCCTTTGTAACAATGAAAATACATCGTGGCATTAGGAAGTTTAAGAACCACTGCTGGCCCACCCAAATTGTTAAGGAAAGAACATCTCTTATAAGCTAACTGTGTCGGGTGTCTCCTACTTTTGTATCAGTAGGAAGTAATGGTGGCACTGAAGCCCAGGATGACTTCACACCTGTTGAGAGACATTCACAACTGAGTAACAAACACCAGAAGGTGGAGAAACAGGCTTCAGCCTCTCTGGTCCACTTGTGCATATGGGATGGGTCAGGAAGACACTTGGCATTAGGAGAGTACATGAGTCATTATGCTCTCCACATGAAACAGAGCCCGAAGTTAAACAAATAAATCATTTATAGGAACCTAGGAACTTTACTCAACCTGCCTATTCCTGACTTACTCTATTAGGTCTTAAAGATTTTTTTCTTCAATAAAGATGAGTGTGGGTGTGTGCATGCATGCATGTGTGTGTTCCTTTCTTTTCAACATTTATCACTAAATTAGTAAACATGATATTCACTTCGGTGAATAGTATTTAGAATAGTCTTCTCCTGTGGTATACATTTCAACTAACTTACTCCATAAATGGCTTGAAAATGAAAAATATTTCCATCCATGAATGAAACTACCATATATTATCCAAAACACATTGAAAACATACATAATACAGTAGAGCTAATGCACATATGTACACACACAAACATAACAACTGACACTTCCACACACAGAATGTCTTATCAAAGTATGTGCATAATTGAATTCAGTTGTCCTAAGAGAAATTCTGTAATCAGTTAGAATAACTTAATTTGCATGCCTCACATGGACTAAGACATTCCCGCATAGGTGACAATCACTTCTGCCATCATACCTGTTCATGTGTATTTCACTTTCACTGTGGTCACACCCAACCTCTCTTACTCTCAGCCCCCTGTCCACTCCACTTCTCCCTGCCAGGTAATCCTACTATTCTTCCATGTCCAGCTGTCTTGGAATCACTGATCACTACAACCACAGTTGGTTCATGTTTCTGACTACTTGGTCACATTATTCTATCATAGGATTCTCCTAGAAAAATAAATCACTGTTGGAATCATCCTCAGGTGGCCAACCATGTCAAATTGCCAGGGACTGAGGGGTTCCCCTGGATGCAGGCCCATAAGTGCTAAAACTGGGAGTGCTCCTGGCAAGCCAAGATGACTGGTCATCCTGAGACCAACTGACCAGTCTCCACTTCTCTATTCTTTGCCAGGAGTTTTGTGGCCCCAGCTTGCTCCTGGAAAATTCCTTCTGCTCCTTATTGTCCATAGCAAGTTTGATGGGACAGAGGTGATTATGGCCTTCCTTTGGGGGGCTCCATACCCCCACAGGCCTTCTCTTGATGTCATCGGGAGGCCACCCCAGTGGTTTGGTTTACCTGCCTTAACACCTAAATTTAATTTCAAATCTGGTGAGTTTCTGATCTCCTTGCCTCCAGTCAGCGACATGGGGCAATAACCCTAATCATTTCCCCCCAGACATAACTTTCAGGCCTGGTATATATATTTTTTGTTCTCAATTTAATGTCAATCAGTTTGAGACCATTTGAAAATTAGGCTTGGAGTAGAAGAAGACATTCAGGGAAAAGACTCTGAATAACTTATACATCTTTTTTTTTTCTTTTTTGAGACAGAGTCTCGCCCTGTCACCCTGGAGAGTGCAGTGGCATCATAGCTCACAGCAATCTCAAACTGTTGGGCCCAAGCTATCTTTTTGCCTCAGCCTTCCAAGTAGCTGGGACTATAGGCATCCTCCCCTACACCCACCTAGTTTCTCTATTTTTAGTAGAGACAGAGTCTTACTTTGCTCAGGCTGGTCTCAATCTCCTGAGCTCACATGATCTACCTGCCTCATCCTCCTCCCAGAGTGCTAGGATTATAGGTGGGAGCCATGTGGTCAGCCTTATAACTTATAAGTATTAATAAACTATTTTTGTTCTAAACTTTAAAAAAAATTTAGTCCTACCTATTCCTCTTGTAATCAGGAGGCAGCAGAATTTTCAAATATTCCAGAGTCCCAATATTTTTGTCTAATATCACCTATTTCTTTTGCTCCCTTGCTAAAAGCAGAAAGTAAATGTTGTTATACCACACGTTGACTCTTTCCAGTCTTTATCCCAGACTACATCTCAGTAGGCATATGGGTTGCTTTCCAGCTTGATAGATGACGTTTTATTAAGTAGTTTGCACTGCATGTAAAAAGGCCCCCTATTTCCAACCTAAACCCCTTCCTCACCATCTTTTCTTTGTGTCCTCTAAGATGATTTCTGTTTTTCCAGCTCCTCACTTCAAGGCTACAGTTTTTGTCCTCTTTCAAGTAATCCTGGCTCCTTCTCATGATAAATTCCAGTCAGTAAACCCAGTAACTTTTCTCCCTTATCTCAGTCTACTGGCAGTGATGCCAGCTGACATTCTGGTACAAGAATGAAAAGTGTGTGTCCCTCACGGTCACTCAGGGATGCAGGGTTTTGATGCTCCACTGTACTTATCACTTGCGTTCTAAAGTCACCCTGCACATTTTACTTGGCCAATAGACAGAAGGGTAAGTGCAGGAGGCATAACCACTTCTTGAATTTTCTCAAACTAGAAATGATTCACAACACACCGATTATGGTCCACTGATGAGAACTAGTTTCATGGGCACCCAGGAATGCATAGGGAGGAGACAGTTGTGTTTCCCACTTCTAAGCAATAGCTCGAACCTCACAGTGAAGCACAACCAGCATCCGCCAAACTGCTTGAATCAGGGAAGGGGAAGTTGCCCCTTCTGCCTGACTGCTGAGCTGAAGTGCTGATCTCCTATGCTGGGACCACACCAGTAGCTCTCCTGGATCTACAGCTTCAGGTGGCAGATCGTGAACTTCTAGACCCCATAAATGCATGAGCCACTTCCTTATAATAAATCTCTTTATGTATCTCCTATTGGTCTTGTTTTTCTGGAGAACCCTGAGTAATATGCACAGCTTGTAGCTACTTGCCAACCTCTCAAAACTCATCTTTCCTCACTCATTCTCAGGGTCTTCCCTTCAGCTGAAATTACCTTTCCTTTTTCACATTGAAACCTGGGCATATGTTGTTTCTTCTGCCTGGTACACCATTTCCTCTCAAATTTTTTGCTGGGATGACCTTCCAGGATGTATCTCATGGGTGTCACTTTTGACGTCACTCCTTAGGCACATACCCCATCATCCCAGTCCTCAGGTTCAAGATAATGTCCTTCTTATTTCATCTCATCGTGGCTTCCTTCCTCTAAATTTAGCATTTATCATATGTGTTATAATTGCTCGATTAATTTTCAGTATAGACACCCCAAAGATACTGGAAATACATAAATCTTTCCTTTATAATTGTATCAGTGTTATCTAGGCCCATTATGTTTACATTGAACCCTCAGAGAATGTTTGCTGCATTGACTTAAATTTAACTCATATAACATAATGTCTTAGAGCAGTTGCTCAAATTATCTGCTAGTTATGAATAGCTGAAAATAGTTAGGCAAGGTTATACTTAGTATATGCTTAAATTGAAGTCGATAGGCTGAATTTCATATGAGAAATCTTTCAGTAGCATTATCAAAATGAATCAAACATTTTTATAAGCAAATAAAAATTGAGAAAACCGTGTAAATATTTTATGAGAGAACTTTAAAGGCTACCTTTGCCTTATAGACTAAATTTGTTTTGCATAAAATTGTTAGCTAATCACAAAGCCACATTGGTACTGTTTTAGATGTAATTGATGAATATGTGCTGACACCTCACCAGCTAAACTACAAAACCTGTTTCTTCTCTTACTTTCTTTTTTGCGATATTTACCAAGCCTAATTTTAGCACATGCACACCAATGTAGTGTCACTATTTTAGGAGGAATAAAAAATAATGTAAGGTTCATGAGCTAGAATTACACCTTCACCTTGTATAAAATATTCATAAAGAACAACAAAGAAATTGCTAGAAACAAGTTAGTTTAAGATCACCACTGATCATGAGGTAAAATGTAAAAAGTCATACTTGCAGTAAGCAATTTTAAGTTTTTTAAATGCCATTTAATATATACCAAATAATATGAAATCATTTTTTATAAGTTTTTCAAAACTTGTGCAAAATCAGTGTACTGAAACCTACAAAATACTAATGGAGAAAAACAAAGAAAATCTAAATAAATGGGTGACCTATCATGCTATTGAAAGACTCAAGAAGATTATAGTATCAATTCTTCTAAAACTGATCTATAGATTCATCTGAACTTGAGACAAATGCTAGCAGAATTATTTGTAGAAAATATAAAGATTATTCTAAAATTTATGTACAAATCAAAAGAAACTATTAATAGATTAGCCAGTTTTGAGAAAGAATAAATTTGCAGGACTTGCACCATATGACTTGAAGGTTTAGCATAAAGCTACAGTATTCAAAACACAGTATATTTGGAGGAAGTATTTAAATATAGGATCAATGGAGCAAAATAGAGTCCAGAAATTGACCATATAGTCAATTGATTTTAGACAAAGATACAAAGGCAATTCAATAGAGAAAGGATAGTATTTTCATCAAATGGTGTCAGAAGAATTGGATATCTATAAGGGAAAGAAACACGCTGACCTGTGTTTTGTGTTCTGTTAAAAATAAACTTGAAATGGACTATTAGCTACACATCAAGTTTTATAGAAGAAAATCTTATGACTTTTGTAGGCAAAATTTCTTGGATATAATACCAAAATATGGCCCATAAATGACAATATAGACAAATTTAACCATGTCTAAGAAAAAGATTTGGCTTTGAATGGCACTCTTAACGTAATCAAAAGATAGCTCTTCAAAGATTGGCAGAAAATTTTTGCAAATCACATTTTTAATAAAAATCTGGGGTCCAAAATATATTTATACAAACTCTATAAACATAACAAAAAGAAAAACAAACTCTTAAAACAAGAAGAAGAAATCAATTCAATTTAAAATAATACCCCGAACATTTGAACAGACACTTCAACAAATAACATCTTGTGGGTGGTAAATAAATTCATTTAAAGATACCCCACATCTTTAGTTAGTCTGGAAATGCAAATTAGAATCATAATGAGAAGCCACTTCACATCTATTGAATGGTAAATAATAAGACCAAATACTGACAAATGCAAACAAAATTCTCACACACCACTGATGGGAATGCAAAATGGTACCCTTAAGAGGAAAACCAAAAAAGTGTAAGGTCAGGAAGACGATGTATTTCCTAAAGAAAGAATGAATCAACCAGCTCAAACACTGCCAGGAAACTGCATGGGATAAAGAAAGTGACATTCATATTTGATTTTGCAAAAGAGATAACTTTAAAAGATGGACAATAACCATTGTAGCACATGAAATGGAAAGGTACTCAACTAGAAATATCTGAAGAAAAAATGGAAAGATGGTGAGTGGTGACAGCAGTTTCCCTAAATTGTATAATCTGGAAGAGAAGGTGTAGGACGGTGGCCGGGGTGGGGTAAGGAGACAGATGTGCTAGAAAGGATGTAAAATTTTCTTGAAAGTGGGAGGTACTTGATAATATTTTCATTTCCATTTGACTGATGACAGCAGAGTGGAGGAGAAAATCTTCAGCCACTTGGCATCGAAGAATGGTACAATGGGTATGATCATCTCACTGTTGAGCATCAGTGGAGTTCGGTTAGAACTGACCTTGCTCCCCTATGCAGATAGAAGCATAGCAATCTGGGCCAAGCAGGAGAAGCCTACAACCATTTTACAGTGATTTTTTTTTTCTGGAAACTCAGGCCCAAACTCAGGCCCAAACTTTTTAAACACTGTTTCATGAGTTCCTGAATTATCCCAAAGCTATGGTGTCAGGTTTGTATGATTATAAGTAGGAGAACTTCTTGAAAGTGAACCAAAAAATGGGTAACCCACCCAGGTATAGACATCTG
The DNA here is from genome assembly GCA_963574575.1 of Galagoides demidoff. Classification (NCBI taxonomy): domain Eukaryota; kingdom Metazoa; phylum Chordata; class Mammalia; order Primates; family Galagidae; genus Galagoides; species Galagoides demidoff. The sequence continues at coordinate 3,859 of CAUYQV010044784.1, read as the reverse complement.
GGGACAGGAATCATGAGTCAGGACAGTCACAGAGAAATCAATGAGACCCGTGGTCACACCACTCACGAATGTACTCTCTCAAGAACATTGCAGACCTGAGCCTCATTAAATCCAAGTCTAGATGTCCACACTGGCTTCCTGGCCCAGGAGTGCCAGATTTAAGTTGATTTTATTTGGGCTTTCTTTTCTCCCTACACACACATACATACGCACACTAACCAATACACAAAAGAAGTTGTCACTCTTAAATACGCATCCTCAATGGGGTCAGTATAACTGCCAACAATGGGAAATTGGTTCTTGGAGTGTAAAATATTTCATTCTTTTTATGTATAAAGCAAAGATAGAAATTCACAGTTCATAGAAAGATATAAAATATATCTATTTTGTTACATTAAGACAAATAGTCTTAAAAGTTTTCTGGAAGAAAAGATGGACAAACACTGCCTTTCATGAGCATGGTGCCCCCTCGTGTAACAAAGTGGTGACAGCACATGAGCACAGGTGTGTCTGGACTTTTAGATCTGATGGAAAGGTGATGGGGGGACTAGTTCTTTTTCTTTGTTTTCCTTGTGAGCAATGCAGTAAGTATGATTACCTTCTATGTAATGGTGGTATGAGAGGTGATGATGTCAAGGTCATCTCAAGGGCAGTGCTGTGACTTGCTGGGAAGTTTTGAGAGCCCATCGTGCCCCGGAGTCTGTGGCTGCCAGAACCTTGCTCCTCCCTGCTGGACAAGATCACTATTCACACCCACAGGATACAGGATTCAGCAAATCATACATTTTCCAGAGCTGCCATTAATGTAAAAATGTTTTCTGAGCTTGTCTCCGCCCTCCCCCCCCCAAGAAATGTACTGAAGTCTGTACTTCACATCCTTGTTAAATTTAAGTACCTGAATTCTCATTGACAGTCAGTAACGACTATAATTAAAAGAACCTCCATTTAGCAACAGACTTTAGTTTACAATGGAGTTGTAAATGCACCCCGGGTAATGATTTCATTTTCATGGGCAGCCTACACTTACATCCACTTATATCTTAATGTGTAGATGTGTGTAGAAACAAAATGTAATGGAAAATATAAATGTCTTCTTTTCCTAACGTATCTACACAAGAGTATGTTTAGAAAGTGTATCACTTTATGACTGTTCATTGTCAATGAGCCCATAAATTGTGTAGAACAAATCTACCATTGAGAAAGTCACCATATATCATATATGGTTTGCCTTCCATGGACAAGTGGGTGATAATTTAATTAGTTCCTTTGTAATTCTTTTAAATTTTTTCATGGAGAACAGACAAGATCTTGAGGGTTTAAAAAATACTCTAACGAAAAATAAAAAAAAAAGACACAAATAACTTCTCCCATTCTGAATGTTGTCTGTATGCTTTAATTGTACCCATATCTGTGCAGAAGCTTTTTAGCTTGATCATATCCCATTTGTTTATTTTTGGTGTTGCTGCAATTGCCAAGGGGGTCTTCTTCATAAAACCTTTTCCCAGGATGATTTTGCAAAGAGTTTTCCCCATAGTTTCTTCCAGAAATTTTATTGTGTTGTGTCTTAAATTTAAATATTTTACCCAGCAAGAGTCGATTTTTTTAAGTGATGAGATGTGGGTCCAGTCTCAGACTTCCACATGTCTTCTATAAGAAAAGACAGATAATCCCATTTATAAGTGGAGAGGAGACAGGAAAAGAACCTTTTCTGAAGTAGACAGATGAATAACCAACACACACATAAAAACAATGCTCATTGTCCCTAAGCATCAGAGAAATACAAATCAAAACCACCTTGAGATATCACCTAACACCAGCAAAAATAGCCCACATCACAAAGTTCCAAAGATGCAGGTGCTGCTGTGGGTGTGCAGAGAAGGAATACTTTTATACTGCTGGTGGGCTTGCAAACTAATACAGCCTTTATGGAAAGAAGTATGGAGAATCCTCAAAGAACTAAAAGTAGACCTTCCATTTAATCCCACAATCTCATTACTAGGTATCTATCTGCCCAGAAGAGAAAACAATTCATAACTGCCAAGATGTAGAATCAACTCCAGTGCCCATCAACTCATGAATGGATTAACAAAGTATGGTATATGTATAGTATGGAATACTACTCAGCCATTAAAAGGATGGAGACTTTATATGTTTTGCATTTACCTGGATGGATTTGGAGAACATCTTCCTAAGTAAAGTATCATAAGAATGGAATAGAGAGTATCCAGTGTATTCAGTATAAAATAGTAGATGAACACACACATGAGAGAAAAATAGAATTAAATTCAAGTAGTAGGGGAGAAGGGACAGGGGAGAGTGGATTAAGGGGCATTGAAAGTCGCGCCTTGTGGGCACCACGTAAGGTTATATAGTACACCACCTGGGGAAGGGCTCCAATACAACCAACTTCAGCTTTACTTAACAAATGCAAACAATATAACCTAATTGTTTGTACCCTCATATTAACCTGAAAAATTAAAAATTAAGAAAAGTAAAGTGCCTAAGATAAAGGAAGGTAAGAGAGTTTTGGAGGACTTTAATCAGACGCATTTTTCTGAAACTAATTTCTAAAGCAAAAATCTTAGTAAAATAAGTTCAATGCAATATTTCAATTTTCCATTATCTAGGAACCCACAAAAATAAGCTTATTATCATTCCTTTCCTGCAACTAATTAAAGGAAGAACTATATTTTTAACCATTCACACCCAACATTTGCCAACTTTCTTTTCCCAAGGACTCATGTATCAACGGCTCAATCTCAGCAAATTTGTCCTCACTCCTATGCCCGTCCAATATGTTTCACTTGGCACAGACACAGTTCCCACTTTCATCGGCAAGCAGGTGGCAGGTGCAACCAGCTTCTCAGGAAGAACGTGCATAAGGATGATGTACACTGTTCTGTTTACTCAACCAATGGTACTATATATTATATTAAAAATTGAGACTTTAGCCTCAGCGTATTCGACAGATCACAACTACCCAACAAATTTTCTTTTTCTTCATTTTACAGCAGAAAAGATCAAGCTGACACAGATGGACAGATATAAATAAATTTGTTTCATTTTTAAGTACTTAATTGTCAAAAAAATAACTTCAAGATATATTCAAGATGTATTGGACATAATTTCCCTAGAAATGAGAAGCAATTTGAGGATTAACACATTACCTCCTGTGGGTAGACCAATCAACATTTAAAAGCACCTGGAGATTTTGCATTAATGATTCCCCTCCTGCACCCCAGAGCAAATGTTTTTCAAATTTAAATGTATGTGAACATATCTATGTTAATTTCTAGAAGCAGAACTTTTCAGGGAAAGGAAAGACACATGAGTCTATAGCATTAAAAGGTTAAGTATCAGGATATATGTATACAGTACTGACACAGGCTGACTTGTAGCAAAATAATTATGTTCTTTAGCCATCAATAATATCCTGGTAAATGACCAGAAATTTAAAGTAAAATTGAACATAATTGTTTTATTACATCTTATTTATACTAGTAAAAATCAAAATAAAATAAATTTCCAGTAACAATAGATTGGTTAAATATATTGTAGCTCAGTTATAGATGAGATAGCACACAGTGGTTCAAAAATCTTATGTATTTGAAGATTATTAAATCCCTTGTAAAAATGTTACTTTCAATCATTATCAAAATTTTATGTAGAGAATGAATGCTATTTTCATGTGGGCATATGTGAATGTATACACCTACCATGTTTCCCCAAAAATAAGATGCTGTCTTATATTTATTTTTTCTCAAGAAGACACACTAGGGCTTATTTTCAGGGGATGTCTTATTTTTATTAAGTATAATACAACAATCTACATTTATTCAAATATAGTTAAGTCGTCTTC
>CAUYQV010044781.1:0-58593 GCA_963574575.1 Galagoides demidoff | reverse complement strand
AGCCACAGGCGCCGAGCCTCTAGGCCCAGCCTGGGCCCGCCAAACAACGATGGCTGCAACCAAAAAAAAAAAAAAAAAAAATGGCCGGGCGTTGTGGCGGGCGCCTGTGGTCCCAGCTGCTTGGGAGGCAGAGGCAAGAGACTCGCTTGAGCCCAGGAGTTGGAGGTTGCTATGAGCTGTGATGCCATGGCACTCTACCCAGGGGGATAGCTTGAGGCTCCGTCTCAAAAATATATATATATATATATATATTTAATAAAATAAAATAAATAAGAAAGAAATCTTTAATAGATTCAGAATTTTCCTTGTAATGAATCCTGTTCTTCCTATCAACCTAGGTCAGTGTAAGTCTGATGTGTATAATGTCTTCAGCATCCCCAGGGCAGATCTAAAATGCTGAGCATATTTGCATCATGACGTGACATTCACCTTCTGTGAACAGTCTCCTCCCCACTGAAAATGTTTAAGGATGTTCCCAGTCAGATAGAATGTGGAGGCATTTTATTGCCCCCTCTTGAAGAAATTTATTCACAGGGACACAGAGGCAGGGAGGAAATGTGGGCTATTTGCAGCCAGAATACTTTGGCTCTGGTTCCTAATAATAATAATAATGATGATGATAATAATTAATCATCACCATGAGGATATGGGAACATGTTAGAGAAACTCGGGTACAGCTGTCTCAGCTTTGTGTTCCGTTCAGACCTTCCCACATTATGATTTTTTCTGGATGGGCAGCAAAGGAGAGCTGAGCGCATGCCCATGAGTTAGTCAATGGTGACTGAGAGACGGAGGGCTGAGATTTTTGTTATTTTTTTTTTAAACAAAAAAAGAGGGATATGGGCAGGAAAGGAAAAACAATGCGATGCCTAACTGAAGAATTCAGAGTTGACACTGAAGAGTTGCAAGTGACAACACAGGCACCAGAAGAGATTCTTGCCAAATGAAGGTTGATGATTTATTGATAGATCTTTTGAGCTAACAAGGATAGAGTCAACCTCCTCATTGTGTGTACAAGAAAATGAAGGTCCAGGGAAGTGTTGTGATTAGATGACATTCTCCCAGGTGTTAACAACTAGTCCTATTATCTTAATCTAAAACCAGCTAACTTGCATGCCAACCAGTGGCCAAATTCTGTAGTTAAAGCACAGGAAGTACTGAGGAAAACATAAAATGGGGTAAACAAAATTGGTTTCCTTGAAAGTTACAAAACACAAATCTATAATTCAGTCGTCATCAGCTGCTTTGCTCTTAGGAAATTATACAGATGCTTCAGCGAGTGCATGCACAAACCACACCCATGCACATGGCCACCTTACAAAGTCATAGGGGATGAGATGGATTCTTCTACTACCTCTCTCTAAAGTGTGAACTTCCCAGAAAATGCTAACATTGTTATTCTAAAAAGGCTTGGGCCATGGAGTCCACCACTGCTAAGACTTTACCTGAGCCCAGACAGTCTAGTCTATTCAGTCTTTACTATCAGAAGAAGAAATGGAGTATATCCAGGTATAAGAATCCCATTTCTTCGTATTTCAAAATATTCTTAAGAGGTGACATAGACATAAGGTAGATGTGATTATTAAAAAGACAGTCTTATTTTTAGTTACCTAATATTCACCAGACAGCAATCTCAAAGGAACTGAATGGTTCGTTCAGGAAAAAGAATGTATCAGAAATTTGACTTCTTGTAAGTTTTAAGTATTTGTGTAGAAGTGAATTTGGTGATGATTTAGGAAATTAGTTAAATAAAGTACAGTGCACAAAATTTTTTTTTAGAACTGTTTTTTGACATGGAATTTAAAACATCAGGGGAATGTTCTTACAAATTTTAATTGCCCTATGTTCAGACTTGAGGTAGTTAAACATATTTTCCTTTCTCTGTGTTCTTTCCAAAATCTAAACTTAGAAATACATATTTTATTATCAAAAGAGCACTGTTTACCAGACATCAAGATCTACTAGAAAACCCACTGCTCAGTACATTTTTCCACACCTCCGTCCCTGCTACTGAGCATTTGATTGTGGCCACTAGATGTCGCTGCTGCCGTTTGAATGAGATTTTTCTTCCTGCTTTCAAAAAAAAAATTCTGAGGATCTTATGGTTTTTGAAATTATGTTTTGGCATTGTGGGAATTTGGTGAGTTGATAATATTTTATATATTGATTGCAGTTCACTTGTTTTTCAGATTAAGAAAAAAGTAGAATGATAAAGTAACCTGCCTAAGGATCTGTAGGGAAAGAGCTAGAGCCAGAGATGAAAAAACAGTTCACACGTGCACCCTTCCCCAGGTTTTAAGAGCAAAGTGTTTCATCTGTGAAGAATGAAAACAATCATATTTTCATATCAAAACCTATTGGATAATATGTATTACACTTTTTAGTTTCACTTTGCTTCCTCCCTGGAGACTGGATACACAAGAGTCTTGAGGACATGGGACTCGGTCAGGCCAGACTTCCCTGAAACTGGAAGGAGGCAGGACAAAAGGCCGTCATCTAAGTTCAGGTGATTCCTGCTCCTGAGAGTCTCCCCAGTGGGGGGGGGGGGGGAGACAGCAAGTCAAGGAGAATCTCCCCATAAAGTCAGTAAGACAAAACAAACACACAGGGGTCGTGTCCAACCCATCTGCCTTGTCAACAGCAGGGAAAGCCAGCGGAGTTTCCTCCAGAAGGCGGTCCCTGGGGTGGGGGCCAAGGCTGTCCTGAGCTGCTCCCACAGACGAGTGGGGAGAAAGCAAAGGTGTAAGTGAAGAGAAAGGAAACTAAGTTAGAGTCAACCGAGCTGTGGCTGAAGCTTTCAGATATGCCTGCTCTCAAGAAAAAAAAAAAAAAAACCGAAATTCACCACCCCTCTTGGACTGGCAGGCCGGAGAAGGGGAGGAAACTTCACACACTCAGAGTGGTCGGACCCCTTTTCCAGTCCCCATGTCAGGAAAAAGAGAAGAGGGGCGGGAGGACGTGCCCTGAAAATGAAAAGGAGCCAACCCCGTGGCCAGCCTTGGGAAACTCTCCACAGATGAGCATTTTTGTTGCGTGAAGCAGGCGGCATTAGCAGCCCAGACACGTAGGGGGAGGCTCACACTGCCCGTTACCATAACGCGGGAGGGGGACGGGGGCCTGAGAGTGGGGCTGCTAGTTTTGCATAAAACAAAACTGAACATTTCTGAGAATGTAAGCTCCTAGGGAGTTGGGTGGAGTGAATCAGGGGTGAGCTTCACTCTACTGAGAAACACGGACTGAGATACACTTAAAAAAAAAAGAAACATACCTTTATTTCAACTGCCTTAAAAAGCATTTCTACCATGAAAAGGGCTTCTTAGTTCGTGGCTCTGCTCTCTGGGAGAATCATCATCTCCTTCAAAGTCCAGCATTGGGACTGAGCAGTGACAGTGAAGGAGGTTCTGAAATTCAGACTAAAACCTGTCACTCCCGCCTGCACAACCGCTTCCTTAACCCTTAGGGAGGGAAACTGCAAGAGATAGAGATAGGTAAAGGTAGACATGGAGATAGACAGAGTGATAGAGACGGTGGAGATAGAGACAGAGAAGCAAGGGGAGTGGGGATGGAGGGAAACGTGAAAATCAAGAAAAGAAGGAAGGGAGGGAAGGTGGGAGCAGAAGCAATGAAACCTGACTCTGATTCTTCCCCAAACTGTTTTTCCCCCCCAAACTGAATTCAACTCACGTGTTCCTTCCCCACCTTTCTAGAAAATCTTCAGCTGGAACAGGGTTCCTTCCAGTTCCTAGGACATGACTCAACAGAGTTCCAGCTGAAGATTGGGTTGTTTCTTAAAACACTACAAAACTTCGGACAGGTGGGGGGATAGAAACGCCTGGAGGGCTGGCGCTGGGCTCGCGCCGAATCGGCCGCAGGAGTTAGGCAGACGTTGCGCGCACAGCGCACTGCGGGTAAACCCTCCTTGCACTGCCCGGTCAGCAGCCCCCTTCCCCCAAGATTTCCTTAGGAGCAGCCAGCCAAGAATGGGGAGTGAGGTTGGTTTTTTCTGCATGAAATCCACCAAATCTAAAATATGAAATGAATCTAGTGCCTCCAACTCCAGCCCCCAATTCTCTAGCGCACTACAAGTTTCTTGAAACTCCGGGGGCTCAGTGTACAGACCAGAGGTCTCATCTGGATCCCGGATCTCCCAGGTCACTGGGGACCCTCCAAACATGCCTCCTCTCTAACACCTTTAACTCAGTTCTTCCACCTAGGAGAACGAAAGGGCCCACTGCGCTCCACGATTAGATAAAGCCTGGATCTCGGATCTTCCTGTGCTGGGGAGGGAGGGTGTGGACCAGGGAAAAGTCCCGGTGCTTCCAAACGGCCCTCGTTGGTCTCCAGACGGTTTCGTCTAAGACAGCTCCCCCACTCCCCACCAAGCCCTGGAATGTGGTGATGTCATTGCCCGTCACTTCATGAGACCTCCAACTCTGGCTGTTCTAGACCACTTTGGATGAAACCGGATTGTCTCTCCAGAACAGAGTATTTCCTGACCTGCTCCCCCAACACGCCCTCTCTGTTTCCTGGGAGAGCACCGCGCTGCCGGAGACTCGGCGTTTCTGTCGATCGTGCAGAGCAATTACTAAGAAAATATTGTGACGATGTTGTAGGGCGGAAGGTTACGTGAGGGGTGGGGGAGGGGAGTTAGTTTGGAGAGCAATTTGCAAAGGAATATTAACTTTGATTTCCCGAGGTCACCGCAAGAAAAGGGGTTGGCGTTGGGTGGAGCTGCAGAGCTCTTCCTCTAGGTGGCGGGCTTGGGTACCGAACCACCGCTCTGGGCGTGCTGACTTCTTCACACGCAGGATGAAGCTTCTTGCTGGTTAAAAATAATAATAGTAATAATATAGAGGTGTGGGGCTGTTTTTCCCCTTTTGGATATTTATTTATTGCATGGAGAAGTCATTGATTTTCCCAAGCAAACTGTGTTTCTCCTTCACTTGGTGGAAAATAAAAACTGTTTGAATAAATAAGTTATTTCTGAACATTTTGTTGTCAAAGTGTTAAATGTTCCCGTCATTTTTATTCAAACACTAACATGATTACAGCCAATTATATATTCACCAGTGTTCTTTATTTTAGAGTAATTGTACTTGTCACTAATAAAACAGAGGCATAATGGATCGCTACTGTTCTGGATTTTCAAGCAATTTTGTGTAATTTGATTGAATTATACATCGTATCTGCTACTTTTTATTTTTATATTTGGGGATCCTATTTTCTTGAAAATTGCAGCTCTATGCTTGTTTTGTTGTTTCTCTAGTAACGTACACTTCGGTAACACTGATAAATAGAAAGAGTCCCTTTGAAATGTCAAAAATCAGCTGTTTTTTTCCCACACCCCCTCCTTGCACTTCAGAGCAGGGAAGACCTGAACTCTGCGCAGTGAGGGAGTGTGAGCGAGCGGGTGCGCTTCCCGGAAAAGTTCAAAGCCAGATAAACTCCCCACTCGACCTAAAGGCTTCCATGCTTGGAGTCTTCAGGGGCTTTGTCTCCTTCCAGTAATGATGCCGTTGGGTGTCTGGGGCTTCAAACATGCCAAGACATGTAGACTATGGGTTCAGTTAATTTGCAATATGTATCGAGGGAAAAAAATATATACAGCACAGCCAAAAGATAAACTGTATATATTACTTCAATTACAAAATCCCCAACGCCCTACTTATCAACCCATCCTCCTATCCCATCCCAGTGCAATTACAACAATTATCTATTTGCCTACATCCTTTTGGTTTTAAATATACCTACGGAACTGTAATCTATCGTTTCTCCCCCCTACTTTTTTTAGACCACTTTCATAATTGTAAAAACTAGTAAAATAAAACACACACATCTACCCAGTGTTCACATATTGGAACAAATTAAGAAATAAGCATGACAGCAAACAGGACGGATGTTCTTAAGGGGCCAGCTCCGAAGCTGAAGAAGCAGAGAATGTGCAATTCTTTTCCCAGAAAATCCTTCCAGTTCCTAGGACATGACTCAAACGCCCCGCTAGGAGCTGCAGCTGCTAGATGGAGCCAAAGGCTCTGACAAGTGGCTTGTGTATGACCCAATATTTATCAATAACATCAACAACAAAATCAAGTGAAACCAAGGCTGGAGATTTGGAGCTGCTTCTGAACCCTGGCGTGGATACGCACGTGGGTTTTAAAAAAAAAAGTCGCTGGAGATGAGTTGGCTCCATTTGTCCGCCCTGGGGAGTAATTCTGGGGCAAAATCCAGTGCTAATTGATCCCAACCAGCCACACTATCAGCTGTAAATGTTAGGAAGGACAAAGAATAAGCAGTGTGTACCAAAGATACTCTAAGCATGCTTCCCCGAGTAAATAGGGGCGTGTAATCGATAGCGTGTACATGCATATAAATTGAGAAAGAGAATTACTTTTAATTAATTAGGAAAATAATGTTTCTTGTTAATTTCAGACTTCCTTAAAATCTTGTGTCACCCACCCTCTGACTGTTTTGTGGTCTCAGAACTTCCTCTAGGAAAACGCGCCTGCCCTGTTTTGTGTTTGGAGCTGGAGAGCAGATACTCAGCTCAATTGGGGGCCTTTTTCTCATCTTTTGGGGGGTTTATTTTAAGGCCAAAGGGTAGCCTGCCAAGGCAGCGATCCGAGCGAGCGCTGTCTGGCCGCAAGGGCGGCTGCGCAGGCGTGAGTTGGGGCCGCGCCGGAGCCAGCCCCGCGCTCCTCCGCGCGCCCTCGCCGCCCGCCAGCCACCCAGACTGCTCTCGGAAGGAGCCGGGCTCTTTTCAGCGTTTCCCTTTCCTCGTAGCCTCATCTGTCTTTCCTAACAAGTTCACGCCCCAGGAGAAAAGAAGAGGGTGAGAAAAAAAAAGAAAAACCTCTGCGCTATGGTGATTCATACTTCACACGCTCGCGCGGGAGCCAAAGTTGCCGACCCAGCTTTCTTCTGGCGCGTTCCTTCCTCTCCTGCGTGCCTCGGGACAAACCCTGAAAGAAGATACTAAAATTGGCGAACAAGAATCTATCTAGGATTGTTTTAAAAATAAAATTAACCCCCCCCCCCACACACACACACCTTTGTTGTTGTTGATTCTGAAACAGGGTCGGGTGGGTTTGTTTTCACTTGATTAACTATGACTTGTTCCTGACGCCGTTGTGTTTCTATCCGAGTCTGTCCGCTCCTCTTCTCCCACACGCGGCTCCTTCCGAAGAGAAGAGATATGGGGGTATAACTGCTCTCCCCCACTGGGTTCCATACCCCTTATATGTAATTGAATATTCGAATTAACGTCACCTGCACACACCCCGTCTTTTAACTCTGACTTGTGCTTTGTATCAATACAAGCATGAAACCTCTAACTGCTGTTTTTTTTTTCCTCCGGAGTTAGCCGTGGCAATTGACCTCTTAGCCCTCAAATATTGATCTGTGTGCGTGCATTCAGTCTGATGTGCCAAATATGAGACATCTAAGCTGAAAAAGAAACTTTAAGGGGCGAAATCTGGAGATGAAACCCAGAAGCCAGGCCTCTGGCTCGATTGCTGCGCTCTACAGGCGTAGACAACAAAGAGCAGGGCAAGCGCTCGGGTGTGCGCGGGGACCAGCGGCACGCGGGCCTGGCTTCCAGAGCCACCCAGCTGCAGGGAACCATCGCAGTCACACCCCAGGCCGAGTGGCGGAGGGGTGGGGGAGTGGAAAAGAGCTGAACCTTTAAAGAAACGCGGCTGGAGCAGACTTGCCACTGCCTTGTGTTGGGGAGGGAAGGCGGGAAAGACCTACAGAAACAGGCTCTGGAGGTGAAGAGACAAGTGGGTGTGAGATGAGCACAAAGTAGTAACCAGTCCACTGGTTTGTCCCTGAAGGTTTTCTGAAAGGAGCAGAGGTGTTTGGTTAGTAAATAGTTGACTGTGTTTGCCGGGCTTTCCCAAGGAGGAGGACCCGCTCAGTGCCTCCGGGCCAGTGCACTGCCACTCACGCGCTGTTCTCTCCTCTCATTCCTTCACAGACCTGCAGTGGGTGAGAGCATTTCTACTTAGCAGGCTTACATATGGACTCAGGGCTGTCCGGTGCTTTCTGTGTAGATTTAAGTATTGAGCTGGCCGCTTGGTTGGGACTGGGTTACCCTGGTCCATCTTTCCTCATAGAACTGGAGCGCCATTTGGAAGGGTGCTTCAAAATAGAGAAGCCTTGGTACCCCACATTCTCAGAAAGTTCCTCTAACACTTTCCAACGGTAGATGGTTCAAGCTCCTACTTGAAATCACGTTGAAGCTCCAGCTAAGAACAAAGATGAGATAGTTAGAGACTGAAGTCTTAGAAGCTAAGCATTTTGAACCCTTTAAGTTTTTTCTCAGCTCAATGGACATTTACAAGGTCATTTTCCTTCTTTCTTTTTCTTTTCCTTTCTTTTTGACTGCCCCACTGATGGGAAATCGAACGTTGCATTATTTAGTGTGCTGGCTTTCCCTAAATTTCACTTCCTCCTTTTTCAGGTATATGGGGGGGGGGGGGTTTAAGCTAAGGACCTGAGCTCTGGCCTCCCTCATTCTAGTTTATGACCACCCTCCAACTGTTTTGTCTTTCCCTTGAGCTTTCCCTGTCTCCTTTGAAGGATGAACTACACCATTTATTTGGGCAACTAAAGGGAAAATAGGAATTGGCCTCTCAGGCTTTGCTTGCCAGAGTGGTGGGGGACCATTTCTTCCAATGGGATCCAATCTAGTTAGGGAACTAATCTGCCCTCCCACCAGCAGGGACTAAACTCCTGAAAATTGCCCACCCTGGAAGGTCCAGAGTATGCTGGCAAATAAGAGAAGTAAGGGATGGTAGACATTTTATGTTTACAGGAGACCTGCGGAGTATTCCACTATGAAGTTGTTGCAGAGATAATAATTTGTTATGGCTCTCTTGTGCCTGGTTCTCCTCTGGGTGACATCGGAACTAATCTTCTCCAGTGTCCATTTTGCTGAAGATGCCAGGACTTTTCCTTGGATGTGTACATAGTGCATAGGCCTTTAGTAGCCCCAAACACCTGACAGCATCAGAGACTTGCCTGGAAAGTCCCGGGGTCACTATCCAGGCCTTCTTCTCCCTTGCCTCCTCCTCCCCTTCTCTTCTAACCTTGGACTTTCTCGCCTTCTTAGTGGTTCCCTAGTTTATACAAGTTAAACATTTCCACTCTCAGACACGAGGCTCTCCCATAGACTTTTTTTTCTCGAGGTTCTCAAGCAAAATTGCCGGTGCCACAATGTTATGATGGAAGGATGCTGAAATGACAGCCCTAGTAGACGCTTGTCTTAATCATCGGCTTCTTAATTTAGTTTTAGTGCTCTGTGTGTGTGTATGTGTGTGTGTGTGTGTACACGCGCGAATGTGCGCGCCTCCGGGGATGTTAAGGGCGCGCGCGCGCATTGAGAGCAGTCGCTGACAACCTGCAGCTCCCTAATGAGTGACGAGGCAGGGCTGCTGCAGAAAAGTAACACTTCCCTGGTGTGAAGACCCCTTACTGGGAAGTTTAGTTACTACTGTTCTCGCAAACCTAATCGTATAACCTGTAACCGAAACCCACAGAACAAGGATACAACACGCTAAAGAGTAACTTCTAATCACTAAATGTTAGCACCAATACCTGCTGTTAGGAAAAGATTACAGAAGAGTTGGCTAGAGGGAGGGTCGACCTCGTTTGCCATGGGACCTCTGGATATACCTGGATGCCTTTGCATGGGATCCGCTCACTCCCAAACGTCATGAGGTCAGACATTCCCCGTGCATCTGCAGGAAGAAAGCTTTAGCTGGAGTCTGGCTCCGGGCGCTGCTCCAAGGATGCCCTGTCCAGGGAACGGAGAGCAGGGTGGATTTTAGGTAAATATGGCCCGCCCTCCTCAAAGCGGCAAGTAAGTAACAAGCAGCAGCAAAGAGAAGCACTGACCCAAATCGAGAAATAGGCCCCCCAAAAGAATTAGCACTGCCAAATGGAAAAATGAAATCTTCTGCTGTCTAGTCCCATAAACTATGCCGTTAAGCCTTGGTTATTAATTAAAACTCCAAAAGGGACAATCTAATTCATTTCCCAAGCAATTCTTCCATTGGAACTGCTCAGTCTTCAAAGGCCTGTCCTCATTTGGCTGGGAGAGGTGGTCTGCAGACAGAACAGGAGAGAAGTTTACCACTATGTATTTCAGAAAATTATATTTGCTCCGACTTCTGCTTTATGTGTTAACAGTGCACATTTATAGATGTCTGTGTGTGAGAGATCAAGGTTAAATTGATAAGAAAAAAAAATGGAATGATGGAGAATTTGTTTCAAGTCAGAGAGACAACTGTATGCCCTCTGTCTTCTGACAGCAATCACACAGACTGGGGGTGCTGGAAATAGGGCTTCATGTACTTAAGGAAGAGGCCTGAGGTGGACTTGGACAGGCATTTAAATCTAATTTGCACCCAAATCGGCCAGAAGGATATACAAAACCCCATCCAGGGACTTTCAACTTGCATAATACTCTTTCCAGGAACCCCCCTCCCCCTCCATTTCAGCTAGTAGCAGTTCTAAAAACAAGCCATTGCTGAGACAAATGTGGGCTGCCGAGTAAACAGTGCATGTTTTGTTGAACAAGTCATATACATATATACACACACACAAATATTGTGTGTGTGTGTATATATATGTATGTATGTAATCACCCTAACTCACCATAAAGTGGAATGAGAATTATTTAAAAATTTCAAACTCATTTCTTCCCCCTTTGTCATTAGGTAGAATAGATTTTAAATAGTATTATATTAAGCACTATGCTCTCCATTCCTATAAAACTATCCTATTTTGAAATACTTGCATTCATAAAATTTTTAATAATATAGCACATTACTAATTTGAATGCAAAACATTTTCTAAGTCACTTGGAGCTCCTGGCATATAAAATCAATTATTACAGCTCTCATTAGCAAACCCAAGTTTTTGCTATTCGAAAGTAAACAGAAGAAGAACTTATTTTCACCTGCTAAAATTTTATACAAAATTACAAAACAATGCACACTCAGCTTTGACCTAAGAAACACCTTAAAACATTAAAAATTCATCAGTCAGAGCTGGTGTTGTATTCAAGGAATGCTCCTCCAGTTTGCTGCTGAGCTCGGATTTGAATAAAATGTCCAATGTTAACAAACAATACCCACGTTTGGCACTTTGTGTATTAAATTGATCAAACAGATTTTAGTAGGCACAATGCACAATTTGTACAGACCTGATTGAGTTAATATAATATCAGCAAATTTTACATCGAAATGATTCTGTTTCTTTTCTTTGTGTTTAAAACCAGCACAGATTACAAATTTTAATGATCTGAAAATGTTTGGTATACAAAATCATGCTTATTTCAGTATTAGCAAAAACACAAGAAATTTTTCAACACAAACACCCAGCTGTGTCTATTTTAAAAGCAGTTCAATGACAGCTTGCACTTATGAGCATGCAATCAGCTAATTTCGCTTTTTTTTCTTCTGTGTTAATCAACACTTTCCTTCCTGCATATCAGAGTACAAATAGTATAGTTACTCCACATCAGTAAATGTTTACGTAACCTGTCCTTTCCCAAGAATCCGGTTACACCGAATCATTTCACGCTAGACCGACTAAGAAAACGTACCGGGCCGTCCACCTCAGAGGGAGCCCTCTGTGCCATTATAAGTGGTGGTAAGAAGGGGGGCTGCGGTGGGTTGAAACTGGGAGGAGTAGGTGGAGGAATGGAGAGAGGGAGTGGGATGGAGGGAGGGGGAAGGGGTGGGGGAAAGAGGGAGGAAGGAGAAAGAGGGGAGGAGGGAGAAAAGAGAGTTGAGGAAAAGTAGGAAGAACCGGCCTGAGGAGGGGAAAAGAGTGGGAGGAGGAAGAAGCGAGCAGGAAGGGGAAGGCCCACAGATCTCCCCAGCCGGTCGGTCGGCAGAGCCCATTAGCTCACCCAGCTCTGAGAGAAATCCTGAGCTTAGAAATCAATGTTTGGGGACATGTCACTATCAACTCTGATTGCTGGAACCCTGGAATTTTTCCATATATAAATATAGTTTGTTTTAAAGTAGGAGATAAGTAGACATAGGAAAACATATATACAGAAGGATATTTGAGATTAGTCCAATATTCAAAGTTCCATTGTGGAATTCTCGATAAATGCACAGTCTAAATTCACTAGCTATTTGTAATTATCTAATTATGATTCTCTCAAAAGCTGATATTCTCTCTCGATTCAAAGATGGGGGGGTGGAATAACTCCCCATTATCCTGAGTATTCATTAATTGCATTCTTTATGCTAGAATTTAACATCAAACATAGGCACTTTTCCTTTCTCCGTTTTCTTAAATACCAAATCTGCCAGATAATTCAATTGGGGGTTTATTAACGAGAAAAAAATGTCTACTTTTTATAATTATTTATCGACAGAGGAGGGGAAAGGTGCTTTTTCATTCATGCTTCTCCTCCACCTCCCTCTTTTCTCAGGCTACATCCTCCGTAAAGTGTGGTATGTTTTGTGCCCATGTGGGATGAAACAGCCTTTGATCAAAGTGCTCCCCACTAAATTCCAATCCCTGGGAAATGCTGGGCCTTAGCCCTGCCCCTGGCCACGAGATCCTTTTAAAGCCCCCATCCACAATCTCTCCATTCACTTCAACCTTCAACCAAACCTTCCCACTTCCAAAGCCCAAGAAGCTGGGATTGTGGGATCCACATTCCCAAGGCTTCTTAGGTGCCTTCCAGCAGCACTCAAGATGGGCAAGGACTGGCTTCAACATACTGACATTTCAAAATTGAGGCCCGCACAAAATAAAAGCATTTGAGAAACAGAAAAAAAAAAAAGAGAGAGGGAGTGAAAATAGGAAGGCGTAAAAAAAAAACCGGAAAGAAATAGACGCCCACCCTTATTTTCCCTCCAATGTCAACAAGCAAAATGAAAATATTTCCAGGGTGATCGCTCGAAGCTGCCCGCTTCCAATTCGGATGAGAAGCTGAGGAGAAGCTAGAGCGACGAGGAGAAAACGACACCGAGTCACCCTGCGCGTGAGCGACTGTCTGGAGCCAGAGAGAAGGGAGAAGAAAGAGGAAACACGTATACAGCATGTGTTACCTGATTTATTTCGAGATTGTTTGGTACTGTTTTCTCTCTGGGCACCTCTCATTTCCGAAGGCCATCAGAGGCGCCCACCACTGAGCCGCCCCCGCCCGCCGCCGCAGCACCCGGAGCCCCAGGCCCTGCTTCCCCGCAGCGCCCGAGCCCCGAGCTAGCCGCCGCCCCGGCCTCAGGAATAGAGTAAGTAACCCCTGTTTGGCCCCAAGCTCGTTTACCCACTTCCTCCTCCTCATCCCCTCGTTCCCAAACCTCTCCCAGACCCTCCTCCCCAAAGGTATAGGACACCCCCTCCACGAGGGCGCGCGCGCGCGCACACACACACACCCCGCCAGCAGTGAGCCTTCCCTTCCCTTCCCTCAAATCCAGCTTCGCTGGAATATTACCTACATGGGGCACAATTCCCCTAAGGGCTCAGAAACGCCAGACTCAAGGCCTGACTCCGTAAAGTAGAGCCTGGCCTCTTCTTGCTCCATTTCCTGCCCTAGCCTGGCATCTTCTCCCCGCACCCCCACTCTTCCCACCAACCACCCCGCCCTCGCTTTGGAAAATAAAATTGGATACAAACTTTAATCACTAAGGACAGTATTGGCGCTCAAACGAAAATGACCCAGTACAATGAGGAGGAAGCCGGAAACGGGAGATATTTGCCCTAGGAAGGGGATCTCAGTGGAGCAGAGCCGGAGGGTGGAGGGGGTGGCGGGGGCGCAGAGAAGGGCCGAGGCGCTGCGAGCTCCCGCCGGCGTATCCCTACGCGGCTCCCGGCGGCCGCAAGGTCCGAGGCCCGAGGCCGGCGGAGAGGGGGAGGCGAGCGCCGAGGGGGCGGGAGCCAGCGGGCGGGGCGGGGGTGGGTGGGCCGGCCCCGCCGATTGGTCGACGGCGAGAGAGACGTTCCCGAACGCCGGCGGTTCTGATTGGCCCAGCGGTAGGAAAGGTTAAACCAAAAATTTTTTTACAGCCCTAGTGTGCGCCTGTAGCTCGGAAAATTAATTGTGGCTATAGCCGCCTCGATCGCTGTCTCCCCAGCCTCGCCGCGGCCGCTCCGGGACGCGCCCGCCCGCCGCCCGGCTCTCCCCCCCTTTGGGCTGCTGCTGCTGCTGCTGTGACTGCTGCTGCGAGAGGAGGAGGAGGAGGAGGAAGCAGCAGGGGGGGGGAGCGGGGGGTGGGGGGGAAACCGAGAAGTGGAGTTGGGAGCGAGGGAGCTTCACCCCCGGGGCGGTGGTTGTTTCTTTTTTCTCTTTCTTTCTTTTTTCTTTTCCTTTTTTTTTTCTAATTCCTGAGGGGTGGTTGCTGCTTTTGCTACATGACTTGCCAGCGCCCGAGCCTGCGGTCCAACTGCGCTGCTGTCGGAGCGCTCAGTGCCGCCGCTGCCGCCCGCGCCCCCCGCGCCCCGCTCGGCACCCACCGGTCGCTGCCGCCCGCTGCGCCGCTGCCCCGCTCCCGCGCCGCCGCTGCCGTTTCCCCCCGACGACTGGGTGATGCTGGACATGGGAGATAGGAAAGAGGTGAAAATGATCCCCAAGTCCTCGTTCAGCATCAACAGCCTGGTGCCCGAGGCGGTCCAGAACGACAACCACCACGCGAGCCACGGCCACCACAACAGCCACCACCCCCAGCACCACCACCACCACCACCACCATCACCACCACCCGCCGCCGCCTGCCCAGCAACCGCCGCCGCCACCGCAGCAGCAGCAGCCGCCCCCGCCGCCCCCGGCACCGCAGCCCCCCCAGGCGCGGGGCGCCCCGGCCGCCGACGACGACAAGGGCCCCCAGCAGCTGCTGCTCCCGCCGCCTCCGCCGCCTCCACCGGCCGCCGCTCTGGACGGGGCCAAAGCGGACGGGCTGGGCGGCAAGGGCGAGCCGGGCGGCGGGCCCGGGGAGCTGGCGCCCGTCGGGCCGGAGGAGAAAGAGAAGGGTGCCGGCGCCGGGGGGGAGGAGAAGAAGGGGGCGGGCGAGGGCGGCAAGGACGGGGAGGGGGGCAAGGAGGGCGAGAAGAAGAACGGCAAGTACGAGAAGCCGCCGTTCAGCTACAACGCGCTCATCATGATGGCCATCCGGCAGAGCCCCGAGAAGCGGCTCACGCTCAACGGCATCTACGAGTTCATCATGAAGAACTTCCCCTACTACCGCGAGAACAAGCAGGGCTGGCAGAACTCCATCCGCCACAACCTGTCCCTCAACAAGTGCTTCGTGAAGGTGCCGCGCCACTACGACGACCCGGGCAAGGGCAACTACTGGATGCTGGACCCGTCGAGCGACGACGTGTTCATCGGCGGCACCACGGGCAAGCTCCGGCGCCGCTCCACCACGTCGCGGGCCAAGCTGGCCTTCAAGCGCGGGGCGCGCCTCACCTCCACCGGCCTCACCTTCATGGACCGCGCCGGCTCCCTCTACTGGCCTATGTCGCCCTTCCTGTCCCTGCACCACCCCCGCGCCAGCAGCACTTTGAGTTATAATGGCACCACGTCGGCCTACCCCAGCCACCCCATGCCCTACAGCTCCGTGTTGACTCAGAACTCGCTGGGCAACAACCATTCCTTCTCCACGGCCAACGGCCTGAGCGTGGACCGGCTGGTCAACGGGGAGATCCCGTATGCCACGCACCACCTCACGGCCGCCGCGCTCGCCGCCTCGGTGCCCTGCGGCCTGTCGGTGCCCTGCTCCGGGACCTACTCCCTCAATCCCTGCTCTGTCAACCTGCTCGCGGGCCAGACCAGTTACTTTTTCCCCCATGTCCCGCACCCGTCAATGACTTCGCAGAGCAGCACGTCCATGAGCGCCAGGGCCGCTTCCTCCTCCACGTCGCCGCAGGCCCCCTCGACCCTGCCCTGTGAGTCTTTAAGACCCTCTTTGCCAAGTTTTACGACGGGACTGTCCGGGGGACTGTCTGATTATTTCACACATCAAAATCAGGGGTCTTCTTCCAACCCTTTAATACATTAACATCCCTGGGACCAGACTGTAAGTGAACGTTTTACACACATTTGCATTGTAAATGATAATTAAAAAATAAGTCCAGGTATTTTTTATTAAGCCCCCCCCCATTTCTGTACGTTTGTTCAGTCTCTAGGGTTGTTATTATTCTAACAAGGTGTGGAGTGTCAGCGAGGTGCAATGTGGGGAGAATACATTGTAGAATATAAGGTTTGGAAGTCAAAATTATAGTAGAATGTGTATCTAAATAGTGACTGCTTTGCCATTTCATTCAAACCTGACAAGTCTATATCTTAAGAGCCGCCAGAATTCCATGTGTGCAGTATTATAAGTTATCATGGATATATATGGTGGACGCAGACCTTGAGAACAACCTAAATTATGGGGAGAGTTTTAAAATGTTAAACTGTAATTTGTATTTAAGAAGCATTCGTAGTAAAGGTGCCCAAGAAATTATTTTGGCCATTTATTGTTTTGTCCTTTTCTTTAAAGAACTGTTTTTTTTTCTTTTGTTTACTTTTAGACCAAAGATTGGGTTCTAGAAAATGCACTTGGTATACTAAGTATTAAAACAAGCAAACAAAAAGGAAAGTTGTTTCAGTTGGCAACACTGCCCATTCAATTGAATTGGAAGGGGACAAAATTAAAGATTGCCTTCAGTTTGTGTTGTGTATATTTTGATGTATGTGGTCACTAACAGGTCACTTTTATTTTTTCTAAATGTAGTGAAATGTTAATACCTATTGTACTTATAGGTAAACCTTGCAAATATGTAACCTGTGTTGCGCAAATGCCGCATAAATTTGAGTGATTGTTAATGTTGTCTTAAAATTTCTTGATTGTGATACTGTGGTCATATGCCCGTGTTTGTCACTTACAAAAATGTTTACTATGAACACACAGAAATAAAAAATAGGCTAAATTCATATATATCTTGATACTTTTGTCTCTTTTATTAAGTAGAGCTAATTTTTTAAAGACCATTGAAGCTATAGGGAATTCAAAGGCTTTTTTAGCCAAACTAAAATTTAAACTGCTCCTTTCATTTGAGCTGAGACTCTAAAAATGACAACAGTTCTTTTTCCCCTTTGTGAACAAATTTTGCAAGGAGCAGGCTATTTAATATACCCTAGCTTTAAACAAAGTATAGGCTTTTCAGCTGATATCTTTAAGTATCTGTGGATATACAGCAAAAAAAGAGATACACGTATGATTTAATTTTATGTGCATAGCTGTTTACCCTGTTTATTTTCAAATCAGTTAATAGAATGCTTACTTTTTATATATTTTGTTTCAGGTATCTTGTTAATAGCATTTGGCAAATTATAAATAAATATATGTATATGGTTAGATAGAAGTGAATATAATGCACACATATGTATCATATATTAGACACGCAGAGCCCTTCAGTTCAGGTATAATTTGCGCTATGAATGCTGCAGACATTTTTGTTTAAATATTTGTATTTATACTTCCTAAGTCAGCATTTATTTTTGTGGCTGTTTACCCACAATGAAAGAGTTCTAATAAAGATGTGCTGAAGTTGCAATATAGATTTTGCTGAAGTGATCACCTGTTGTAATAATGACTTGCAGATCAATGTTTATATTTTATTTTAAAAGTATAACAATTTAAAATTCTAGATATTCAGAAGACGTACAATGCCTCTCTCTCTTTTATTTTTACGATGTAGAGGTATTTATTTGATTCCTTTTTAAATGTCTGTATAATTTAAAGATTTGTTCCTTTTGCTAACATTGAGTCATAATTTTAACTTGAAAAATGCATATGTATGCATATATACTGCATATGCATAGATATGTGAAACAATATGAAGAACTTTTTTGAATTGTTTCAGACAGCCCAATTGTATAATTCCAGAAAATAATTAGAAAATCTGAGTAAAGGTTTAGTAACTAATTGGATCCTGTGGTGAGTCTGTGGATGACAAGTTGTTCATTTGTTACAATTGTATAGTCTGAAATGTGTTCTGCAGTAATGCAATAAGCTGGCTACTTCTTACAATAGGCCCAATGAAAAATAATCTGTCCCTAAGATGTTATCAGTAAACACTTAGAGAACTGCTCAGAAAAAAAAAAAAAGCCTAAGGGAGAAGCAAATTGACTGAAATAGATTTGAAATTGAAATGTGAAATAGTTAATATTAGAAAATGGGGGGGGATGAGCAAAGAGAGGGAGGGGGAGAGAGAAAGAGAAAGAGAGAGGATCTCTATGCTGAAAAAAAGAATCATCTACCATCAAAAAGAATGAATGAGAGAAAAAGAGAGATAAAGAGATAAATGGAGATAGAGATGGGGAGGAGAGAAGAGAGAGAGGAACCAAGAGAGGGGGAGAGAGATACAGAGACACCTAGGAAAGACAGAATGATAAGGGCCAGGAAAATTAAAAGAGCTGGAACCAAATATACGCAAATGGGGAATGGACAGAAATAGACCAGGACAGCTAGTTTAATTATCTCCTTTAAGCAACTAGACATGATTTTGTTTTCTTAGTACAAGAAGAGTTTTACCAGAGGCCCAAGTTTTCTTAAATTTAACAGAGTCTTCAGAATGAAGCACAAAAGAAATTTTTACAAAGAAATTAGGATTTTAAAAAGCCAAATTTATGGCTGGTATTTAAAAAATGATAATAGAATCCAAATGAATGAAGTTAGGCAAAGGAAATCTCCACTAAACATCTGTGAATCAAAGTAACTCAGAGAAAAGCATATGTTTAAGCTGAAGAAAGGTGATGATGTATTATTTGCTTCTGCCATGGATTTTATTTGTGGAAGGAATTAAGTCAGGGAAAATATAGTATTTTGCTACCAAAAGTTAAAAAGAAAGTTGGTGAATTCTTATACTGAGGTAATAGATATAGAAGAACGATTGCCTGCATAAGTATTTTTTGGCCATACTAGATAACCATACATATTTGTGAGTATAAATTTACTTGGATTATAGAGATATAGAATTTCAATAGCAAAATTTGTACTTTGAAGTCTAGAGTTAAACTGTCTTCTGTGAATTCATATAAAGGAAGTCCTGGAGTTGAAGTTCTGCTTCAACACAGATAGGGATTGATTATACAGAATGGATATGATTAGAAGTTTGTTTATTAAGCACACAAAAAATGAAAGGGGATATACAGAGAGAGAACTTTGTCAAGGCCCCCTGAAGCCCAAAATGAACATTCCATGTACCTTGATCTAGTCTATCATCCCTCAAGTGATCTTCTCAGAAAACACATGATAGTCTGGCATGGCCTTTAATACATTTTGCATCAGACTGGTTGTAATGTTGTGTTATTTGTTGTTACTAACCTTTGCCAGTTAAAATTAGCTTATGCCAGAGAAACTTCAGAACTTTTTTGGAGCTGTTTTTCTTTGATACTTAGAATTGTTTTTAATGAGATGAAGGTTGTCCTTCTTGTGATTTTGGAACTGAAAGTGATCACAACATAAAACTTGAAATCCCACATTAAAGTTTATTTCCAAGTTTGAAGTATTTTACTTGACTTTGTCTTGTATAAAGTTAATAAAAATATTAACATACGAAACACTGGAAAAAATGATGTAATTAAACTAGAACAGTGAGAGGATTCTTCCAAATATGTTTCTTATACCTGTTATGAAATTGGAAACCAAGTGACTATAAATTCAAGAACTAATAAGACTCAATACAAATATCCTTATGTTTGTGAAAGCCTTCATGTGGTTTCTATAACTGGCATCAAATCAAAGGCAGAGAGGCAAAATATGAGTTTTACAGTGTATTGATTTAAATATGTCTATTTAAGTGGGTAGATATTTCGCCCAAATAGGTGGACAAATTCAATATATTTAGAGCTCCATATAGATGTGGTTTCTAGACGTGTATTTCATACATTGTTGGGGGATTTGCATGCATTGAAAAATTTTGCTTTTGAGAAATTAATTTTATGAATAGCTGAAGTGGCTGGTTGTGTCTGAGACCAAAAGCCTGTTGGAGAATTAGGCTAACAAAGGGTGAAGGTGAAGATCATTAGAGGTTTTAGAGCTGGCTGAGACGGGTTGCTGGGGTTGTGTAACCGTGCCTAGAGGGCGGGGTTCCTGTACATTCCTCCTTCACCAGATAACCTGCCCCCAGCACCACTCCAGCTTCTGCCAGACAGATGGAACTCTCCAACATGAAAATCGGCGCAGACATTCCGACAAGCAGGGTAGGTAAACCTTGAATTTAAATTCCCCCTTCTTTATTTCTCTGCTCCAGGCCAGGTCCTGGAGATGGGGAAAGAATAGGGGTCATCCAGATTCTCTCTTTTCGGGGACACACACGCCTGTATTCTCCCTACCAGCAACCTACCTGTAAGAGTTACAGGTACTAAAGACATTTCTCAGTCAATACTTGATCCTGATTGTCTTCTGAGGGCGTTTTTAAGGCTTTCTTTTCCCTACCCCAATCAGTCCACTTCTCTAGTCTCCCTCCACAGCCCCTTCTCCCCCAACCACCAACATTTAAAATAATCCACCTCTTTGTTTTCAGCCACCAAACTGACCCTTTCCCCACATCCTAGCGGTCACTTCTTGGGGACCTTGTCCTGAAAATGTAGGCCAAAGGAGCTTTGGGCCAGCGAATATATGATGTAGTGTTATTTTTTTGTATCTCCTTTCTCCCTCCCTATATCTACCTGTTTTTTTCCCCCCTCTACCTAAGATTCTGCCTGAGGTTGTGGAAAAATGGCACCGAGGACTTGAGGACCTTTTGAGCGCTCGTACCCCAGGACTGGTAAGTGAAAGTGTTTTTCCGAGGGGACTGGGTGAGTTGGGGTGGGGATTGTGTGACTGTTTTGACTGAGCTTTCACCGGAGACTTTGGGGTCCCGGGCTTAAGTGTTTGTCTCTTCTTGGAAAATGTTACTTAGTGGGCGCGTTCCCAACAGACGTAGCTGAAAGAATGCCTGGTTTTTCCACGTTGACAGAAAGCACTGTGAATCCCTAGGTAAAGCGCGTACACGCATGGAGAGAAAACAAAATGAATTTACATAGAGAAGAGATAGCGGGACTCTGAAAATGGTCCTAAGGCATTCATTTTGTGGAAATACGATTTCTGAGTCTTACGGTCACTGCGGGAATATGAGACTTGACGTTCAAAGCTGGGGTTATTTGCTCTCCGCATTAAAAGTTCTTTGCTCCAGAGCCAAACTTGCCTCTCTCCAAAGTTGTTTGTTTTGTTTATTATTTTGATTGCCCCGCCTCCCTCTATTTTTACACTAACATTGCTAATCTACTCCAGAACTGGCCCTCAGCCCCCAGCTCCCCGGCCTGGGTCAGGCAGGGCTCCCTGCTAGATTTGGCTGGGCTGCTTCAGGTCGAGGGAGGCGGCGCCGTCCGCCTGTGCGAGGCTTCTCCTCTGCCTCTTCGAAAGACTGGGGAAATGAGCACCGGGCTGGGCTTGTCTTTGTCCCTGCTGGGAATATCCCAGTTGCCGGCTTTGGAAATCTCAGGGAAATAATTGATTCTTAATGCGCACTTAGGAGATGTCGGTGTATGCTCCAGAGCCTGGCTGTCCCAGGGTGGCTGCGAGCGCGAGCCAGACCCAGGTTGGAAGCGAAGTTGGGGCCCTAACCGCGGCGTCTCGTTAGCCTTTCTGGCGCCTCGGAGACTCCCGAGTGAAGTCAGAGAGGTTGCACGTTGGAGGGACTCGAAGTCTCCGCGGCAGGGGCACGGTGACGCTGTTTTCTCCGGTTTGGGAGCAATGTAGAGAAGTGAGCGCGCGGGCTGCGCCGCAGCCGGGAGGAGAGCGCTGGGGGCGCAGCGGCGGAGACCGCGGCCGCGGGGAGCGGGCGCTGCGCGGGCAGCAGCAACCTGAGGGCGCTCTTGCCCAGGACAAGCGGAGCTGCGCGTTTGGTAGCTCGCAGAGATGCCAGGAAAGTGACTCCAGAATCCTGGCTGGCGCGCTTCCCCATCTTTTCCCTTTCTTCTTAGTCTTCTGTTCTGCCCTAGCCCTTTTCCTTAGAAAGTTGTTTCGTTTTGTTTACCCTGTGCGATTTTAGATCCCTGCACTTACCTGCAAGGAGATCAAACCATTTTCTCTGTAATAGACATTTTTCTCCTTCCCACTCCCTTCCCCACCTCCCTTTCGCCTTCTCCCACCCTTTGCTTCTCAGACCAAGCCTGCGGCCAAAGGCAGAGGGGATCTTAAAGGAACAGAGAGAGCCTCGAGCAGAAACTCCCTTAGCGCTAAGGGCGACCCCAAACTGGCCAAGAGGGAGGCCAGGATTCGGGTGGGCACAGTACCACGTCGTTCTCAGGCGGCTATCTTTAGTCTTGGAAACAGGACAGTAGGGAAAGAGCGATGCAGAATAGAGCTGGTCACTTGTGAGTCCTCTCTCACGCGTCTGCCCCTGCAAGTTAAGACTCAAGGTCCAGGCTTCAACTCACCCGGTCCTCTGTCAAAGCTCGAAGTGGGCAGGCATTGTGAAATTGTGATCAGAAAAGGCATTTCAAATTATAACAAGCCACTCTCAAAATGATATTTCAGAGGGTGAGAGAGGATATAAAATACTCCACGTGTTCTCCATGGCCTGCTGCCTAGCACGTATAATTCTTTCTAATTCTTTTCCCTGTCTTGGGCCCTGCGGGAAAGCTGCATAGGAGGGAAGCATGTGGCACCTTTCAGGAGGTCTGGGGATTCTTGTCGGGTGGAAAGCGAGTATTTAGTTACCAGACACGTTTGCATATTCATTTGCAGCTAAAGTTGAGTTTTCCTGCCCTGATAGCACTCCCTAAATTGGGGTTCTCTTCTTCCGTTTTATGGTCTTTCTTCACCTCCTTCTATTGTCTCATTTTTAAAATCGATGCCTATAAGGCCCAAACATATCTTCCTCCACAGACGTATTTCATTCTGTTGACTGAGGGGAAGACTAAAAACTGTAAGGCCATTAGGGAGAGTTGTCTGCGGTTCTTTCATTTTCTCATGGCTCTGAAATTTAATGACCTGATCATTGTTGTTGGAAGTTAAATTATCTGTTAAATTAACCCTAAACAATAACTGATGATATTTTCCTTTTGGATCTGGTTGCCCCTGAATTCTTGGCCCTGGATGGGAAAGAGAGGAGTCTAGGAGAATGTTTGGTGATACAATTTATAAAGATAATCGAAATCAATATTTATGTGCCAGTGATGTTACATAGGAAGAAGAATCACTTTCGAAGTAGCTGAATTTCATAAATAAGCCATTCTTTTTAAAAGCTTGTGCTTGAGAAGCCTAGATTCAAGAATGAATGTAAATAAGCATCTTTGTTGATGAAGAAAAAATATGAACACTGTATTTTCATTGCTCTCCAGAACCTAAATACCCAAACTCATCACACACCCCTGCTTGCTAATCTAAATCAGTTCCACCCTCCAAGGATACATATTCTCAAAAAGAATGCTTAACTTTTAGCAAAATCGGAAACATAGCTTTAGATGTGAATTCTAGAAATCCAAAGCATGTATATCTTTGAGTCAGACCCTACTTTGTTTTGCAATCATTCTATGAAACCATTTTAAAATAATACAGATGGCTTTTTCCCCTTACTTGCTTCATACTACTGGCATATGCAGACCTAGGTGTGAAAGCTTTCATCGTGAATTGAGGAAATGGCACCTTATTTATTTTAACAAAAGGCCCAAAGAATCTTTAAACCCAAATGTATTATAGTAGTTGAAAAAAATCTTCTAAAATAATGAGCACTATTATGCATTTTCCCTATTATAATGTGCTGAATGAATAATTAGAGACTGGGTAGAAGGTTGAAAAATTCAGAGCAAGAATAAGGTGGTAATTTTATTATTTAATACTTTCATAATTTCTGTAATTAATGATGTAGTTTTAAGGTTTGGCAAAGCTTTCTTCAATAAAAGAGTACTCCTCCCACCTGCTCAAAAATACCCCAGAAAGAATAAAGTCGAATCAGGTACAACTGGCAGCAGGAATTGTTTATTTATTTATTTATTTATTTTTTCCAGTAGCAGCAGTATTAGTGGAGTTAAAATATATATTTTTAATTATACATTGCAAGCTCTGATTGCAGGCTGGAAGACTAAAATCGATCATTCCTACATCAATAGTGTTGTCTATTACTACATTGATTTGTGTTTATTTATGCAGAGGCTTTCAGTTATTTACTTACGTATTTCAGCATCTGCCTCTTGATTATTATCATGGGTTGCTTTTAATGAAAGATCTTATATAGAAGTGAAACACACTTGACAGATCCATTTTAAGTAAACCTGATAGTGAATCATGGCAACTCAATGAGTTTATGAAATTATTTATTCATACTTGCTTTTTAGCAATTAGGAATATGTTTCTGATTAAAACCTCAGGCTGCTTGAAAACTTCCATTCTTTTCTTAACACATCGTATTGGTGTGTTTCAATAAACGGGAGAACCATGATTTTATGATGTCAGAATGAAACTGATGAATGAGCCTTGTGATCTTTTTCGGTGGGCATGACTAGGTTACCCTCCTAACAATAAGGTGGCTATTGGGTTTACTAATGCTGTTGATGAAAAATCAAGGAGCAATCTTTTGAATATAGAAATAAGACATGTGTTTTAAAACATGTAACTCTAAATTACGTCAAGGATACTTATGCTTAACAAGACATTCTGAAGTTCTTAAGTATACATTAAACATGTATATATATATACACATACTCACACATTCTATTATTTAGTGTGTATATGATTATACCTTTGGAGATAGGCATTTCTCCTGAACCAATGCCTCCCATAAATGTTATGTATCAGGGTTCATTTGAACAAATAGGAAAATTAAAAAAAAAACAACAATGACCGTAGAATGTGTCTAAGTACAGAACAATAGTGGGAAATAAAGATGCACTCAACCTTGTGTTTCTCTTATCGCCATTACAAAATAGTAAAAGGTGACTTGAAAATTGAGGGGGGAAAGTAGGCTAATGTACTGAGGGATATTTCACCCTCATTTTAGAGGACTTTTCCCTCAGTTTGGAGGAGGAATCCTTCCTTGTTAGCTGTTGGGAGTACCTCACCAAATACCCTTTACAGCCCTTTTCATCTTTTCATGCCCTCCCCCACCCCCAGTCTTTGCATGGAACACAGAAAGAAAAAAATTAATGAAATTATTTTTGAGAAGGATAAGGCCCTGGGAGATGTAAGGGAATTAATCTCCTCACCCTGTTAAGTTTGCCTGAAATAACATCCTTAGCGTCCACGTTGTGAGAGGTGGGAGCCGCACAGTCCCAGCGGCTGCAGGCAGGTGAGGGAGCCCTGGGACCTGAAGTTTTGCAGACGGCTGATAGGAGGAGCAGAGGGAGACTTCTGATTTATTATTGTGGTTTATTTTATTCGTTTGTCTTGAGCCAAAGCCCTCGAAGGTAACATAGTGACATGGCCTGTATAGCGCCAAGCACTCTTGGCCCTCCGTCCGGATTCAGATTCCAGAGCATTGGAGGGACAGGATTTATAGCTAAAACGCGCTCACCTGCCCCTCCCTGCGTCTTTTTATGCGCGCACCAGCTCGTCCTCACGTGCACTGGGATAGTGGACAGTGTTGCCTTGAATTGCTCTCCCTCGCTCCAAGCCTTTCCTGTGAATGAACCCGAAAACACTCGACAGGTCGTGAATAATCGTTTTAATGAGTGTGCAGAGCATGCGACGGGGTGCACCGAGCTGTCGGGTTAAACAAACAACTTGTACCCTGACCAAATCCGATTGTTAAAGTGCAAAGTGATGTCAGTACCATTTCCATTGCCTTTCGGAAATCCACAGATCTGACACGCGGGAGTCCAATTTTCCCCATTAAAGAAAAATAACAATATTTTTCAACCGTGTATGTGATCTTCTTTAATATTAATCTGAGCCAAACAAAACCTCATTTGAGAATCAGAGAATTAGTCTTGTCTGTCTGGAAAACCAAATGGAAAGAAAGGAATACGGAGGAAGAAATCAGAAGAAACGCAAAATGTCTGAAGGAGAATTTCTTCCTCTTATAGCCCACACATCCATGTTGCTGATCAACTCTGTAAAAATCATATCTTTCTGTATGTGTTTATAATTCACTGGAGGCAAATATCAGTCTGCCTATATCTAAATAACAGAGTTCGTATTTTAGTCTTATACGAAGTTTGAATTTGGAGACCTGTAAGGCCTTTTCCTATCAATTTTTTTTTTTAACTATTTCTTGTTTATACCTTAGCCCATTAGAGAAGGAAGGGATAAGTAGTTCACACGTTGCTTTCAAGGAAAACATTTTGGAAGAAAGTAATGGGAAAGGAACCTTAATGGGCCGCCATCTAAAACAATAGCAGAAATTACAAGTGAGTTCTTCACAAATCACACCCCCCCCCTTTTTTGCACAACTGCACTGGGGACGTAGTTTTCTTTCCTATCTAGTAAAAAAGATCCACTTGAAATCAGCCACATGTGATCCCTTCCTCATTCATTCTTGTATCTTCTTTCATAATTCCAAACGTGAACTACCACATGAAGAGTTAAAAAATGACATTTCAAAATATTTTTTTTTAAATCTCTTATACACATCCTCTGTAGAACTTTTGTGGAGAGGGAAAATGTGTAGGCTCGTTCCCCTGCCAGCACCTCATATGCTTTCACAAATCAAGCAAAATGGCCATGATGCTTGAAAGTCAGCGTCAGTTCCACAAATCTAGCTTCTTCAGTTCAAAAACAACCCAGCAGGGCTAAGGTTGATATTTTAATGGCTCAAGTATGATAAATTATGTACTTTCCATATGAAAAGACAGAAAACATGTGATACCTTACAGTCTGTGGGGTTATTTGCCCTTTATAATTGTCATCAGTTTGAAGAAATGAAATGTTAGGGATACAGTGCACTTGGACTGGAAGCTCAGCACTTGTTCCCTTCTCTCCTATTGGCCATGTTACCTATATGTTATTTACATATCCGTATCCATCTTTTTAACCATCTATTTTGCACATCAATGTGTCAATACATAGCCAGAAAAGCAAATAAGTGAGTTAGTTCACCTTCAACATACAGCTGAGGTGTTTGACAGAGTAAGACATTTCTTATTCCAATCACTGTAGCTTTGTTACTGTGGTTGCTAGCTTTTCTTTATTGGTGTCAGTTTAGCCCCAATTGGATGGGATGGAAGACACTGAAATTCGGTTTCTATCCCCCAAACTTGGAAAAGACAGTCAGGGATTTAGGACAGTGTTTTTGTTGATTTTGACTGTTATCTAGCGAATGTCTATATCAGTATATTTAGAATATCAATACAGAATATCCTTTATTTTCAAAGAAATTTGACAAGAAATGAATATTACAAACTGGGAGCTTGAATTTTTTATGTTGTTTTAAATATTTTCAGGGACACAACTAACTGTGCAGTCTTTTACCTAAACAGAATTTCTTTTCTGTGGGCTGAGTTGAGGAATTTTAGGAGTAACTGAAAAAGCTGTATCCATTTCTGCTTTAGATACACAAACAGCAGAGCTAGAGGGTGCGTCTGTTTTTGTGTGTATATATGTAGTTAAAGAACTACACTATCAAAACATTAATTATATTTGAAAGAGAGCAGAGCTTGTTGTGAAGAGAATTGCATTATTGAATTTATATTACATGGAATCTGTCTGAGAGGGCTGAAATGGTGTACCTGCCTTATGTGATGTACCCTCTTCTGAGAGGTGCATGAGAAGAGCAAGGGGATGGAGGTAAACTTGGAGGGGAGTGTTCTTAGAGGTTTGGATGTTCATGAGCAAAGGGACTCCACATGGAAATACACATCACGTGAAAAATATACATAGGATCTTTGTTCTCTGTCAACAAAAACAAATAGAATTATTTTTCCACTACCACTCGAATCACCAAAGGATCTTAGCTGAATTGGGAGGGGGGCAGTGGTTGAATGACTAAGAAAATTTCAGCTATCATATTTTTGATTCCTAAGTTCTATTTATGCCACAGCTGCCAAATTTTATACCCAAAATTTAGGTTTTCTTCTTCTCAAATCCTACATTGGGATGAATCATCCCTGATCATTTTTAGTTTTTGGCTTAATTACTAGTTTTCAGCTTTAAATTACCAATAAACTAATTAATCTGACTAATCTTGCTAAACTTCTGTTGAACGGTATAATAACTGCAATAACAACAAAAATAACAAAAGCTGCACCCATGACAAAATAAACTGTTAATAATAATGATGCAAATAATAATAGCAGAAACAATTTTAAAATAATTTCTCTAGCCGACAGGACGAAGATGGAATCCATTTCAAAGCTAAGATTTTTGTCTCCCAGCTGCAGTCAGGCAGTCCTGTGATTTCTCCTTCTGCTGGTTAGATGGATGATCTGTTCCAGCCTACTTCAGGTTTCCTCACAGAGACTCCCTTGGTCTAATATGGTAGGTCTTTTTAATAGAACTGAGTACTTTTGTATCTGCTCCCCTGTGCTATGGACATGCCACCCTGCAGATGCCACTGTCAAGTAAATCACACTGGATAGGAAACTGGGAGCAGAGGCAGACTCTCAGGGAAGGGCTTCTTGGGTAGAAGGACCAGATACATTCAGCTCTGCTGGTGAGAGGGCACGTTGTCATCATTGGGAAGCTGTGGAGTTGAGAAGGGCAAGAGCTATTGAGTTTCCTATGAGTCCAAGAAAACACTGGGCCTGAGGAACCCAGGCAAGATACAAAAAATTAGGGATTAGGCCCCCAGCACAGGATGAATGTTTTTGATTCCTTTGAGGACAGAGATACGTAAAGGAGATGATGAAATGAAGGAATTAAGAAGTGAAGTGGGAGAGCAGGGTGAAGAGTTTAGTAACTAGTACTACTCTACAAGGAGATTTCCTTGGGAGCAGAGAGGTGCTCTTTTAAACTGCAAGGTTATTGAAATTTATTGTTCTAGGTGAGAGAACATCTCCCACTTCCTGGGACCAGGCTGGGAACTCTTGCCAGTGAGTCTACATCTTCAGTAATCCAACTCTCCTCTCATCCCAATGTTCTCCCTGTCTTCTGAACCCCCAGGTCTCCTCCCCATCCCCCCAAAAGGAAAGAACTTGAGAAGAATGGATGGGGATGGAATTAGATTCAATATTTATCAGGCAGATGTGAAGGTTAAACTAGGTTGTTTGATGAATGCATTCATTCATTAGGGGGAAAGAGAAGTGCCTGGGCAGGAAGGGCAGTTTTGGAAGTGGAGAGCAGAGGCTGAGATCAAGATTCCTTGGTAGCTCAGTGGCTGGGGCCAAAAGTAGAACTTTAGCTACAGAAGAAGGGCAGTTCTGGATCAAGGAAGGGTAACCATTACATGTATTTGCTTTGTTTTGTTTTCCTGAAAATTAATGTAGCCTGAAAATATGTTGAGAAAGCAAGATCCACACACCTTCCAAATTACAGAAAAAGCCATAAACCTCAATAGCCAGTTGTGTCTTCTAGAAAACATGTTTTAAGGGACCTTGTCTTCACATTTACATATACACACAATCCACAACACAAAACCAAACAGTCGTTGAAGGAAGAAAGGGAGGAATAAAAGGAAGGATGCAACTTCCCCCTTCCCTGCTGTACTGCCCTGTGTCTATCTCTACACCTTTCACAGCAGGGAGGCTGATCAATCCTATTTCATTTCTTTCTAGACTTTTCTTTTTCAAAAGTAGGAAAAAATTCCAGTTCATGAGAATATTATTGCACTAAAGGTCAGCAAAGAATGAGAAGCTTTCATTCTGAAGATAAATACACTGAGATGATGTTCAGTCCTATCTCCCCGGAGTCTGCAGTGAACTGCAGCTCTCGCTGTAAGTGTATATCAATCTACTCACTCTTCAGTAGGACCCAGGCTTTCTCCCTCCACCACTCGTGACTATTATTCCAACTCTTCTGGAAGTATAGTTCTGCAACTGGAAATCAAACTATGTCTTTCCATATAAAATTAATCCTAATGAAAATAAGATTTTAAGGAAAATATTGTTATTGAGATTCTTATCTGTTGGAACTGTTCCTCTAATTAAGAAAAAAACTATCATTAATTTCAATAAGAAAATTAAAAGAAATCAGCATTACCAGTAAAAGTGGCTACCCAGCCTGTTCCATGGACTCCCATGGAACTTTTGAGACTTTTGAGAATTTATTTTTCCAACACTTTGGTTTTAACAGTATATAACTGAGAACCTCCGTGTCAAAAGAGAGATTCATAATGTGAAGTCAGTTTAATGCTTTTGCAACAGGAATATTTGACAGAAAGGAAAGAAACAATAAAAGCAGTTATTTCACAAAGTAGTAATTCATGCAGGCTCTCATGTGCATAGAGAGTTCTAACAAAATTAATAGGCTTCTACAGTCCAATATCTTAATAAATCTTCAGCCAGATATTTAAACCAGATATTTAAATGTTTATGGATATATATGTACATGCTATGGTGCAATTTTTTTTTAATAGAAACTAAAAGCTAAATAAATAGTAGTATTTCTAACTTTTTGACCACTAATAAATCAGGGTTTACTTGTGACCTGTAAAGATGGAAAGAAAGCTGGGACCCTTATATTCAACTTAGATTCTATTGTGAAGCAAATAATGGTTTCTTTCTGTCTGGAGGGTGGGCAGAAGTGAAGAATTCAGGGGTTCAGTTACTTGATCACTAATCCAAGACATAGTCATTTCAGTTTTTAAAGATTCGCATTTTACTATTCGATAAAAGAAACATACATCATTTCCAAACCAGGAGAGGAAAGCTCAAGAGATATTTCAGAAAAGAAATTCAAATGAAGCTCACTGACATTTTCACAAAGAACTTTCCAAGGAACATACAGCCAGATTTGTTGCCCAAGTGGCAAAGCAAAATATTTTAGGAAAGCCCTGTAGGGGATTTAATGGACTGACACTCTTCATTCCAATATTTATGGAGAGTAATATTCCTTTGAAGAGGGTTGTGGGATCATGCTCCTTAAAAGGGGGGTGGGTGGCAGAAGAATGCTTTGGAGGGTAGCTATGTGCAAGCATTGCAGCTGTAGCTAATGGGGAGAGGATATGGGTTGGGGAGAACAGGAACGGTTTCTATCGCATGAGAGGACCTACAAGAGTCTGCTGGTCTTCTCACCTCCATTCTCTTTCAGGGACACATTTCAACAATATGTCCTTTCCACTAAATCTGACTTGCAGTCGGCTTTGCAAACAACATCCCGCTTGCTTTAAAATGTGGTCCAATACATCGACCTAGTTTCTAAAAGAAAACAATGGGCAGAAAAATAAAGTTACAGTCTTATCAATACAATTCCCGTTGGCTGCTGCAGAACAGGGAAAGGGAGCCTGTAACACAGGGTAGTAGTAGGAGAGTAATGCTCTTCAGGTGAGTTTTGGGAAGATGCTAAGAAAAATGGTGCTCAGAAATTGGAATTAATTGAGCAGTTTAAATACAAATCTGCCGGAAATCGGAAATCGTGCTCTGTGCAAATGAAAATGAAGGAATTTATGCATATTCTAATTTTCCCTCTTTGGCTGCTATTTTGGAGGAAGAGACTTCTTTTGCTGATAGTGGGAATTTTTTGTTCTGCACAGGAAATGTGTAAATGAACATAAATTTTTTCTTTCCATTCCTCTCCTCAAATCCCCCTCCTCCTTTCAACAATCACAAATTGTTAGGGTCCTCAGTTCTGCGGCTACTGATCCCAGGGTTTCTTCCCTTCCCAGGGTGGTAGGGAGCAGGCAGCGCCGGACAGCAGAGTCAGGGGTCCGCTGGATCATTAGGCCTTTGGAAATTAATGTATACTATGACATTTTTTTTGGAAAATAAAAGAGAGAGAATAAGGAGTCTTAAGTTTAATATGATGAAAAATCATCTCGAAGCCCTTTCCTCTCAACCGAATTCTCAGTGAGGACTGGGCTTCACAGCGATCTCACAAACCGTGCTGTGAAGGTCCACTGACCCTCGGTGACAAGTCCAAACACTACCTCCCACGTCTTTAGGAACAAACAAGGATGGTGCATTTTAATCACAGTGAGACGAGTAAGAAACCCTCTGGGCCTGATGTAAGCCAGTCACCTAATGCCTAGATCAAGTGAAGGGGCTTGTAAGGTCGTTTTGTATTTCGTGGAATAAGGAAGGGACGCCAGAGATGGGCTTGTACAGTGTGCAGGATCAAGGTGAGGGCGAGGGCGACCACCTGGGGAGAGGGAAGGAGACGGAGAGAGGATTCAAACTGGATAGCGAAATGCTCCCTTTCTCCGGCCCTCCAAATGGCAGCCAGAGGCTGAGAATTTTAGAATTCGGGAAGGAGCAGGGGAAGACGGAGACAGACTCCGGGTTTTTATCTTGTTTTCTATACCCTGGACAGAAGAACTTACTCTTCATTTGATTTATATAATTTAAAAAGAGCCTCGGGGTCCCCCCGCCCACGCCTCCGCGGTAGCTCTCGAAGCGCCCCCGGGCCCCAGGGCGTCGGCGGCGGCCCGAGCCGCGTCCCGCGCCCGCTTCCCCGCCGGCTGCACCGGCCTCCGCGAGCCAGGGCAGCGAGAACGAAGCGGCCACCTCTGCTCACGCGCCCCCGCGGGTCCCCAGCTCAGATCCGCCTCGGTGGCCTCCTCGGAGCCCGGGGCCACCGCGGGCCCGGCTTTCTGCCCTCGCGCCCTCCGGATCCTCCCGGCCTCCCCCTGCAGTCCTCCCGGCTCGGTGTCGGCGCTGCTCCGTAGGAGCCCAGCAGGTCGTAACCCCTGGCCTGGTCTGCGTGACTCAAAGTCCCCTTCCAGGGTGAGGGACAGCAGATCCCCCTGAGCAAACCAAGGAGGGAGCGAATCTTTCCTCACGTCAAGGTTGCAGCCACACTTGGGTACCTCTTACGAAAAGCTCAAAAATGTCCTATTTTGCAAAAAGTCTGCTATGGTGGGAAGGGGGCCTTCAAAACCCTGGGACGCCTCGTGCAGCCTGAGCTCCGGAGTCACGCCCTGCCCAGGAACATTTCTCCCGCGCACTGCAGCCCTTGCACTTCCGGTCCCCGGGGCGGGCTGTGGCCACCCCTCCCCCACCGGCGCAGGAGGTGCATTTCCGGCCCCTGGGCAGGGTGGCACTTCCGCCCGGTCACGTGGGCGAGGGATGGCGTTGGGAGCTGCCTTCAGTATCTTCCAGGTGGCTAGGGGGGTTCTTGTTCCCTTCATTTCTCTTTAATTTGAATTTCTTTAATTTCTGAACTTCTTTTGATTTGGAGGTCAAGAGGGCTACAGATGTACAGAAAAGGCCCGTTGAAGACAAGTCTTTTTGGCTTTTCACATCAGCTGCCCCTTTCTGAATTCCCTGCACAAATTTACCCCAGCAACTGAAGCATAGGCCTCTTGGTTTTCCTTCCAGGGTCTAGGCCAGTGCTTGCCCTTAGTAGGCGTGCGGAAAGTATTGAAAGTATCCTGGATAAATGATCCTGTGCTTTAGGGAGGAGGCACTCAGGATTGGTGCATGTCCTCAGATCTGCTGACTTCTGACTGCTGGTTTTTGCTGAATGTAGTATATGGGCTTTTTTTTTCTTTTCTTTTACTGGCACCAGTGTTTTGTTCATTTAGAGACTCTCCCAGACAGGTGAGGGGCTCCTTAAGAATTGTTGAGAATATTTTCTTGATTGTCTTCATATATGAGGTAGACCACTGTGATTTTTTTTTTTAGACTTGTGGTTTCTCGGCCGTCCTGTTAGGTTTTTCCTTTCCATTTTGTTTTTAAAACAGTTTTATTTTCTCTGGTTAGAGGTCAAAACCTAATGAAATGCATTTAAATTCTTGTAGCAAGTCTGAGGCGGAAACTAAGATCTCTCTTTTGCCTTTCCTGCTGCTTTATGATAGTTTAACTGTTGTTAACCTTGATTCGCTTCTGTGTTGTGCCTTCAGCAAACTTCTGTACAATGATTTATTCTCTGTTGGAACTTTTGTTTTCAATTACCATAAGGACTTTTTGTCATAAGGAGAGAAATTTTGGAGTTATGAGACTGAATTCAGCCCATCAGAATATATTTAATGCATTTTCTATGGAGCACCAATTTTGTAACCCACAAACTATTCCCTAGAATATTTAATGTCTCATTTTCATTGACAGTAAAACAACTGAAAATATAAAACCAATGAGCTAGTAATCACGAAAGTAATTGGAAAGGTTATAATTGCTAATCAAATGTAAAACATTTTTATTAACATCATTATTAGAGGGTGCCAGAGGGACACAAATAAGACCTGTTCCTATCCTCTGGGAACTTACAATCTACTTGGGCATAAATTATGAAATGTAAATTGATAGAAACAGCTTCTAAGCGGTACTTGGTATCTGGCATGTTGAAGACATTCAGTAAATGATTGCTTCACATTAATTACTATCATTCTTATAACGGAAATATGATACTGATAATAAGTAAAGGAAGGAATAACTAGGAAAACTTTGATGGAGGAAATTTGTCTTTCACATGTTGCATATGAAGGTTGGAATATGTAAGCTTTTGTGTGTGGGGGAATGAAGGTGGCATAAATGAAGATGAAAACAGTTTAATGAGATGGAGTTGGGTGGTAAAGTGTAGGAAAAGTTGAAGACAGTGCAGAGAACTTTGTATTTGGCAATAGAGATTATAGGCACCTGTGGTGGCCTTATGAGCTGAGGATGACATGATTAAAATTGAGTTTTATTTTAAAATGATTATAACCTAAGTATGGGTAAAATTGAGGGAGAAAAAGTAGGAGAAAAGATTTTCATGCAGTTCCGGTAGAGCATGGCTATTGTAATAACTATATCATTAGGCCTTTTCTCCCCAATTTTTATACAATGGAAATTATATTGAAACAATGAAATAATAATGCATCTCGAGTCAAACAAGGGTCGCAGTACCACTGGACTCAGTTCTACTCCTTTATTCTCCATTATTGGTAGTGATAGATGTTAGATGTTGACAAATGGTGTCTGACCCCCCCCAAAATCTTCATCAATGGTTAAGCTCAAGATTTTTTTTTTTTTACATTTATTATATCCATTTTTCCGTTGCAGCGATTCTCAACTGCAACTGAGAGTTTGTCCTTTCCCTCTCCCCCGGGACATTGGACAAGATTTGGAGACATTTTTAACTCTAGAGCTCAGGCTGCATGAGGAGTCCCAAGATTTGGAGACATTTTTAATTATAGCAACTGTGGGGCCGCTACTGTATCTAGTAGGTGGAGGCCAGGAATGTTACTGAACATCCTGCAATTCACAGAACATCACCCCACAAGGAGAAATTACCCTATCTAAAATGTTAATAGTTCTGAGATTGGAAAACCTTCAGTGATGGGAATGAATCATGAGCTGTAACTCTAAAGAGCTATGAATCCCGAATCCCGGGTACTAATTCCTACTGTAGCAACAATTTCAATTGAGAAGATGTAGTTTTAAATTCTGAAAATGGCACCTGTGCCTAACCCCGAGGCCTTTGAAACAAGACAATCAGAAGGGGTACCTGCTTGGATTGTCTGCTTTTTATTAAATAGAGTCAGAAATCTTCATTAAGGATTTGTCATCTAAATATTATTTATTAAATTTAAAAATGTGCCTTTGGAGTTGCTTAGCAACTTATGGAAAGCGTGCTTTTTAGAAGTTCATTTGTTTAAAACCTGGGTAGGTTGCATATTATTAGCTACATTACATAAATCAACAAAGAAATGTACACAGAAAATGGAATAAGATGTTTCCACACATTTTCTGCTCTTCATGTTTGGCAATTAAAACACTCTAATTGTCTGGTAGAATTGCATCAAGCGTTTGACAAACATTATTTATGTCTGAAACTTCCACATCATATTGAGGAGGCAAGAGAAGCAAAGGGAAAAAATTAAGCAGGTTTGTCATAAAGTCTGTGTTTATCGTAACCTTTCTTCTTCAAAAATCTTATCTACTAAGTACTTTTATCAGACACTAATTATACTCTTTCTGAATAGAATTTCTCCAACACCCTTCAGTGCGTGTACCCTTTAATCATATCTCATTACATCTACCTAATCCATATCTTTTTCACATTGCCAGGACTCATTAACAGTTTTAAAAGCCAATCTTGGACATTATCATTCCTCATAGTAGAAATGAAAATAATGCCAATAATATTTCTAAAAATCTAATGGATCATTTAAATTTTGTTCTGATGCCATTTCTTCTTTAAATATTAATGCAAAATGAACTTTCAAACATGCATTAAGCTAGCAGGACTGGTAAGATGTGTCTGAAAACTCTGAAGCACCTTTTCAAAGAAGTTATTTTTATAAGCTGTTTTAACGGTGGATCATCAGTCACTTTGAAGGGAAGTGATCCTTGATTAACAGTTGGCTGAGACTGTTCTTCCACAGATGTGTGGCAGGAATACAGGTGCTACCTATGAAACAGTACAGGTAATTCACAGTACCTACATATTTTCTGATTGAAAAATGTAAAAGCTTGCGTATGTCTTCATCTTTATTTCTCCATGTAATAGCTGTATGTACACAAGACAAACCAAAAGTCTCATTGAAATAATAAATTATGGGCACCGTGTTTCCTGTAAATTTATTACGGAAAAGATTGTAACTATATTCCTATTCATTTCCTGTTTTTAGAAAAGAAAACCCTGATCAAATTTGCAGTTACGTGACAATGTTGAGTCTCCTGGTAGTGAGGTTTTGGGACTTGAAAATCACATCTTTTCCTTCAGCACATAATTACGAAGTTAGTCTCTAAAATGGAAGCTTTCTCCACCATTATACTCAAGCTTGAGAGTCTTTCTTGAAAGTAATTTTTAAGACTTTTGGAAAAGTTTAATGCTCAATTATTTATTTATCACGCGCCCACTATTAAGTTATAATGTTTGCAAAACCACTCACCGAAAGTTTTGGATGAGCACCCCAAGCGATTGTCTGCTAGTAGTGGAGACATAATCGTTCTCAATCTTCTTTGATTTTTTTTCCCCATCCATTACTTCTGTCAAATAGTAATCATCTCTTATTTCAGGTGTTCTATTAGGTATTTCTGCAGTTCTCTTCTCTTTTTTTTTTTTCTATGAGAATTGTACTTTTCTTCTGATTTCTCTCTCTTACTATGGTTCAGCCTGGTGCTGACTATAGGAAACTGTTACTCAGCAGAATCAAGTGAAACCGTATGATAGTTGCCGGGTTTGGTTTGCTGTGTCTTATCTTTCACAATTGCACTGTTGCTAAAAATTGAGTAGGGTAAGACAATTAGATTTTTATGATCTGTGACATAATTTTGCTTTCAAAAATCACTTTTAGCTTTTAAACATTTCTATTTTTATAATTTTCTTTGTCATCATATTGTGGAGGTTACTTTGCATATGTTCAGTTGTTCACATGTGGTTTTTTTTTTTTTTTTTGCTTAATGAAATAGATTGAGATCTTAACCAAATGTTTACAGTGATACCATAGACAATGTTTATTTTAATGGAATTTCCTTCATTTTATCATCAAATTCTACCAAAACAAAAATGGGGTAAACTTAACAACGTAGTAAACACCATAACAATTTTAAAATTACAGTCATAGTATTAATATGCTTTTAAACTGTTTTGTAATCCAATTTTTTCTTTTCTAATTAAGAAACGGTGTCTTTTCTAAACTGATCATCTATTTCCTTGTCCTCTTTTTATTATTTTCAGAAGTTTTTCATCGTTCAATACAATGGAGGCTGACATGATCATCCATTCCAAATCCAAGGCTATCTACCCACTGATATGCTGTTACCCATCAGAGGTTTTCAAGTATGACTTCTCCAACTCAAGGAAAAGTAGCTGAATCCAGCCAGAAAGGCATTTGGGGAGAAACAGCGCTCCCTGCAGGACTCGCGATGTGTCGCCAGAGAAAGTGGCTTCGGCATTTGTAAAAATCCTTTTCTCTGTAGTTATCTTCCAGTCTGTAAACTACTACTAGATAGGTTTGTAAGTTCATCCAGATCTAAATTCTTGATCGCCTTTCTGTCCTCTGGCTTCATAGATAAAAAAAAATAATAATAAAGGAATAAAAATTGTTTCTGACTGCATCATTCCATTCTTAAAGCACCCCGATGGATTCATTACCCTTGTTGGGTTTACTGTCTCCCATACACTTGTTTGTGGGAAAATGTTCCTTTTGGTATTTGCCTGGTTGGGGAAAGGAACACTAGGATTATCTTCACTTCTCAAAAATACTCAGGATTTTTCAGTGTATGTTGTTTTATCCTGGAATTAATTTTTTCAATTTCTATTGGTTCTTCAGATTATACTGTGAGAGACACCAGCAAGAAATTCAAAATAAAGGACACAAGATGATAGTACCCTTCCCTTCCATTGTTTTTTTGCTTTGTTTTGTTTCTTTTTTTTTTTTTTTTTTTTTTGAGACAGAGTCTCACTCTGTCATCCTGGCTAGAGTGCCATGGTGTCATAACTCACAGCAACCTCAAACTCTTGGCGCTAAAGAGATTCTCTTGCCTCAGCCTCCCAAGTAACTGGGACTATAGGTGCCCACCATAACACCTGGCTAGTTTTTTTTTTTTCTTTTTTCTGTTATTGCTCAGGCTGCTCTGGAACTTCTCAGCTCAAGAAATCCACCTACCTCTGCCTCCCAAAATACCGAGATTACAGGCATGAGCCACCATGCCAGGCCTGCCCTTTGATTGTTAAACTTTAAGATCAACACAAAATCCAACAGCACAGCCATGGGCAATGTTCTCTTACATACGTAAATGACAGATTAATTCCATCAGAATTTGACTTAAACTAATGGAAGATATTAACATATCCATGCACAGAATTTTAGCCATGAAAAATCAAAGGAAAAGTCAGAAGAAGAGGAGCAAAAAAACAAAAATTATTTATTCAAATATGGTTCAGAGACAAGAGAGGAGACTTCATCCCATTGGATTTAAGTTCAGTGACAAGGCCATTGCTATTATAAATAAGTATCAGGCTATTTAAACTTGATGTTATTAAACATTTTACCCATGGGAAAAATGTCTATTCTGATTTTCAAGCAATATTATGATTATTATTAGGCTTTCAAAGCAGCTCTGTTCTTAGAAAATATAATAATCACACAAATTTCAAGTATACTATTTATAATGGTAGTTGCTATTAAATTAGCAATGTTCTGGGCCTTCAGTGATGAGATTTTTGTTTGCCATTGATAAATAACTTGATTTCTGGGTAAAAATGCTAGTGATGTCTTTACAGTGTTTCTACCTTTGATAGAAGAATAATTTTTTAGCATATTGATAAAATCAGGGTGTAAGGTATGAAGGGCAAATCAAGCATAACATACTTGCCATGTTCAACCCTTTCTTTTTAGCCTTTTCTAATGACATAAAACATACACATTCAGCTACACAGGGAGGAGGATAGTTGAAGCAAGTTACCATTATTCAAACAAAAGGGCCAAATATTGCCCATAATGCAACATTTACATTAAAAGGATAGCAGCCCTAGAGTCGAAAAGACCTTTGAAAGCTGGATTCACTAATTCACAGTGAGATAATCTTTATTTTTGTAATCATTTTTCTCTATACAATGAGTTTATTTTTGCAATGCCTTCATAGGATCACTTCAAATGAGATAACTCACATGAAGTGCTTAGCACTTTGCCCAGAGTATGGTAAGGCACACATGGCAAATCATGCTTTAACATTTATCATTAAGAGCAATAATCTCATTATCATGCAGAATGGCATAGATTCAGGTTATGACTCAGAAAGCAAAACATTGACAATTGTAGAATACCTGAACAACTGTGGCATACTTGAGATTATATAATTTTTAGAGACTACTTCTAATATCCAGATTCAGTACAGTTGCTACTTTTGTTGTCCTCTGAAATTCCAGATTTTATTTTTATCCCTTATAATGCCTTATTATTGATAATATTGAAGGAATATATACATTAATCAATAAATAATCCTATAACTTCTCCCAAATCTCAGTGGCTTAATTCTGTCAAGATTTATTACTCTCTCCTGTCATATTCCAATGGAATTTGGGTGGAGAGTGGGGGTGAAATTTTGTTCCATTCATTCATTCAGGGACCTAGGAAGTGACTATGCCATTTTTAGGTCCTAAGCGCCTTCCCCTGGATACTCTGCATTTGGTAGGGAAGGAAGAAAGCTTATCAGAGATTTTGCAGGATAACACTTTAATTCCATTGTCCTGACATTAGTCACATGGCCCAGCCTACTTGCCAAGGAGGTTTGAGAATATAATTTAGCTGTGTATTTTGGAGCAGAAAGAAATGGTTTTTCTAAACAGATAACATTATCTCTGTTTCACCAACCTACCAAACAGTAACAAAACAAAGTCTTATGATTCTCTAAATTGTCACCAATTACTCAACTTTTGCCTACAAAATTAACTTGCCCATAATTCTATAGGGCAATAAGTCTTATATTACAAAGGCTTTGTCAAAAGGGATTGGAATCTAGGAAGGCCTTCTAATGCTTTTTCTTTCTTTCTTTTTTTTTTTTTTTTTTTTTTTTTAAAGAAATAGGGTTTCACTCTTCACCCAGGCTGGAGTGCATTGTGGATCATAGCTCACTACAGCCTCAAATTCCTGGGCTTAATTGTTCCTCCTGCTTCAGCCTCCCAAGTGGCTGGGTATACAGGCACTAGACATGGGGCCTCACTGCTCTACTAACTTTTGATAAGTTTTTGTTCCATAAGAATTCTCTGGATAACTTTTGTGAAGCATTTATCCTATTTGATTTCTACTTAAAGCTCATACACTCATATGTGAAGAGATTATGTATCTCTAGATGAGCATTTTTCCTTGCTTTTATCATCTTGTGTCATTATCCCAACATTCTTTTATTATAGTTGTTACGGAGAGCACACTTTCAGATTTAGCATGGAGATTAACTATGAAATAAGTAAATAGTGAATTGTTTTGTTGGAATGAAGTATAAAAGTCTATGCTTTTAAGGGTTTATTTTTTTCATTGTTAACTGCTATGTCTAAGTGACTACAATACTCAGAAAGAAGTGGATTGACACTCTTACATTTGTGAAGAATTGCTGTGATGTTAAACTTTATACACAGTGTACACTTTGCTATGATCTCCAAAATACAC
Source organism: Galagoides demidoff (assembly GCA_963574575.1). Classification (NCBI taxonomy): domain Eukaryota; kingdom Metazoa; phylum Chordata; class Mammalia; order Primates; family Galagidae; genus Galagoides; species Galagoides demidoff. The sequence continues at coordinate 17,536 of CAUYQV010044781.1, read as the reverse complement.
TTTTTCTGAAGTTCTACTTCACTGATGAGAGAGTTCCCTGTATTTAAACCTATTCAGCACATGGATTCTTGGGGTCTTTACAAACAAAACACTATTATTGTTTTCATAATGATGTTTACTCATCACGGTTAAGGAAATAGACCTAAATTTGTCGCATATTTTACACTTTACCTAACAAATTTGAAATGATAACAAATAGCGCTCAACACAAAATGCGTTGGCAATACAAATAATCTGTTGGGGACTGGCTGTGTACATGAATCATTTCTTTTCTATGGAGAATATTTTCACTTATATGGATCCTATTCTGTAAGGAATCACTATTTAAATTATTTTCTCTTAATATTCATACATGAAATTGGCAGTTTACTTTCATATTTTTCTTAGAGATCAAGGTATGTTTTTATCATCCATATTTAGTATAATGATGTTTTTGATATACATTTAGATGCATCCTTACATGACCATTTTAGTTAGTGAGCAAATTTGAAGATGCTGCCATTCTTCAGATGACTATAGTCTTTTTTAAATGTTTAAAACACCAATTAACAATTTTTGTGTAAAATATTTGTTGTTTGCCAAATGCCTTGTTAGTGCATTTTGTACTTTTTCATATAATAAGCTGTTTGCAAATTAAAGGAGGTTAGAGAGTTCAAAATAATACCATAATTTTAGTTTCTATGCTAGCCTAACCAACTTTAGCTTTTATTAAATAAATAAATGCGTGGCCGGGCGTTGTGGCGGGCGCCTGTGGCCCCAGCTACTTGGGAGGCGGAGGCAGGAGACTCGCTTCAGCCCAGGAGTTGGAGGTTGCTATGAGCTGTGATGCCATGGGACTCTACCCAGGGGGATAGCTTGAGGCTCCGTCTCAAAAATAAATAAATAAATAAATAAATAAATAAATAAATAAATAAATAAATAAACGCTAGAAGATTAATGTCTGTAAACACTTTGTTCTTTAATTATCACTACATATTATTTAATTAAACAACTCTATCAGATAAATATTTGCAAAGATACACTTTAAAAAGTAGAAAATGGAATTACATTGTTTTATTAAGTTGAAATATATTATTAAATATATAGTCAGATAAGAACTATGATAACATATTTTTGGTACTATGAATTATGTGTATCCTTGTATATAGCCTTTTATTGACTGTATTGCTTATACTGTATCAATAACTTTTTTATATTTAAGAATAGTAATTGATAAATGAAGATGTGGAAGAATTTACTGAGAAAACAATTCAAGTTTTTTTAACCTCTACAGAGCCATCCTAAAACTTTCATTTTCATCTAGTCTTATGAATGTGAACCTATTATTAGGATTTTTAAATTTTCTTTCTCCTTGGTCATACAATTTATTGAATGAATTTAGTAATTATTGCCCTTAGTGCTACATGTTCTGTATATGAGATTGTATATAACATTTTAAGTATAGAAAAGGCTTCAATGCTCTAGACTTTACACTCTTTTTATTTCTTCTGTTTCATGTAATCAGTATTACAAATTCTGTATTTTTATAATTAAATTTTTATATCATAGAACATAGACATGTTAGCTTAAGGCTTTATACATATTTGGCAAAAATATTGTCAACTACATAGTAGTTAAGAAAAAAGTTGTTTAGCATTAGAAATTGTGTGTAATGTAAACGCTAATTAAAATTCATTGGCAATCTTTTAAGATTTCATGTAAGTTGACTTCAAAACTTTTTTTTTTTTTTTCCAAAACAGTTGTTATATTTCCTCATGTTTCCTGCATGGTAGCTTTTTGAATTTAGCGTCTGACATGTTTTCTCAACTCCTGGTTTATAATGAAAACATGTAGGTACTCAAGGGAATGTGTTAAAAGCAAAAATCCCATGATCCTTGAAAGGTAAATGACAGCGCTGAGATAGTCACATCTGGATCAGAAATGTTTCATCTGTTTGTCTAACTAAACAGATACAAATAAAGATAATTAGGATGCTAACAATGCATGGTTTAACAAACAACTTATGGCTTTGATTCGGTTAGACTTTGATTTTTTATAATTGTTTCTTCCCACGAATTATAAAAATGGATTGACCTTCAGTAACACGTGCCTTTGAGTAATTACAGAAAATGTATTATTTTGGACTTTGAAGTTCTTGAAGATAAAATTAATCCTTGATTTTCAAGCAATCATGTATATTATATATTTAAATACATATTTTTAGATGTACTTACATAAACATACATATATAATCACATATAGTATAGTATGCCTAATTATTCACTTGAATTTACCTCACCATATTTTTATTCTTAGTAGAATTGAGTTAACATATTTTCAGAATTGCTAGCCTATAGTTGTGAAAAATTAGTCACACAGAAAGAAGTAAAATAAATCCCGTGTTTATATTCAAAATAAGTTTCTAACATCATAGTAAACTGTTAATTGACTTTTAAATTTAGCGTTTCATGCAGATTAGTAGGTTGAAGAAGACATTTGAATATAAACTAATATTTTGCAAATCATATTAGCTTTAACCCTTAAAAGAAAACTATTTTTATATACAGAAGACAGACACTTAAAATAATTTTGTTTACATTCTGACCATGTAGTTTGATTTAAGATTAGTGTAATCATACTTTCTTGCTGAATTGAAAACATTTTCTTTACATTCTAGTCATAAGGCTTGCTAGTACATTAATAAAATAATATTCTCTTGTTCTGTTAGGAATAAAGTAGTTTGTTTAATTGAACATGCTATTGGTTTATAATGTAGAGTTTCAGAAATACTAGTTTAAAAGATGAGGGTTTATGTCAAACATTTTAATCTGACAAGTTATATTTCTTCCATTATACAAAGTTAAGCACAAAACTGTAGCAGTGATGAACAGACATATCCTTATTACTCAGAGATAGGACATGTGTCTGTTTGCAAAATGTGGCCATTTCCATTTTCAAGGTAAAGGTGAGTTTTTTTACAACCACTAAAATAAGGATCTCAGTCTTGGCTTTTAGTATTTTTAATATGATGTTAAAATTGCCATTCCTTTTATTCGTCAACTAAGAGGATGAAAAAAGAGCAGAATGGTTACCGATAGGAAAATCTGAATACATTCAAATCCCTAAGTTTTTATACACATATGAAAAGTTGTCCATCTTTCTGAATGTTGCCCATCAGAACACTACATATAAAATGTGTCCCATGGACCAAAGTAGAATTAAAAAGACTGTGTACATTTTTTATACTTTTTATTTTAATCAATAGACTCTGCTCTAGTATTCTTTACATAGAGCTTTTGTTGTTACAATAATTACCATTGCTTTTTCATCAATCAGTAAAAGGAATTCTCTTTAACTAATCATAAGAAGTGAAAAAAATAGAATTATATATGTAAAGTAAAAATATTATAATTTTTAATTTGCATGGGAGTGTGTATGACCTTTGAAATTTGATACAACTAGAAGACAGTTGTGACAATCTATTTTTAATATAACTGAAGTATAATACTTTTGTTGGAGACAGAGCTTCTGATTTTCATTTTTTCTATTGAAATCCAAACATTACATAGGAATACCAAAAGATTACTAAGAGTCGTACATGAATTTGCAGTTTATCAGAATAGGAATAATTCATGTTATTAAGTCACAAAACAAACATCAGACTTTCTTTTGTTTATTCAAAGTTCGGCTAACATGAGATTGCTAAATATGTTCTCAAAATTGCTGAAATATTGCCTCTAGGTGAGCATAGACACCAATTTTCTCAGTCTCTGATTGATTCTCTGTATATCCTTCTGTTAGGTTTTAAAAATTATTATGAATGTTGACATTAATTAATATTTATTGAGTGATTATTATGTGCCAGACACTTTACATATATTTACTATTTAGAAAAATTTGGCTACACAAACCCACACATACACACATGTGCAACCCATTGTTATATTCATTAGCTATGCAGTTTGGAGAGGTTAAAATTACATATGAAAGAGAAATTAGGGATCAGTCTTTTTTACAAAAATGAACTGAACGAACAGGGATGTTAAAAGCACGGCAAAACCCATCTGGTATTATTTTATTTTGTCCATTATATTTTTTTCTCCCCTCAGTGAACCACAAAGAAAGAAGATGGGTATGATTTTTACAGGGGTGAAATAGGTTGTCTGTCAGTTGGGGTTAGGCGACAGTCTGTCTGCAAGCCGTAAGATGATCTGCAGAGCCCCAGAGGAAAGCAGGCAGGATTCCTGGCTTGCAAGAATAGATATTGATCTACCTTAGCCACCTAAACAATGCCTCACCTGTTTGCCTTGTCCATACCTTATTTTACGCAGTCTAATGCTTGTTTTGTTTGACTTTTCTTTTATTTCTCTGGATCTGAGCTTTGATACACTTTGGGGAGTACATAAACACAGTGTTGTACTTGAACATCATCATACTTCTGAGTCTTCTGGTGGTTTAAGACCACCCCTCCCTCTTGAATGGCTCTGTTATTGAAAATTATGAACCGGAGCTAAATTACTAGGCCACATACAGAAGTGGTTGATCCAGCAGCCTAGTGTCCAGTAACACTGAATGTGAGATGCCGCTAATTACTGCCCTGTAAGCCCCGTGTAAAATTTCTTAAATTTCAACTAAGAAAAGGCTTTATTATTATTAATTATTTTGTTCCCCAGCAGATAGTTGAAAGATAAGTTACTACGGCATTTAGAATTCTATCCACTTATTTTGGAGCACAAATATGTTACTATGTACTGCCTCGAGCACTAATGAAATACAAAACTACATTCAGCTTCCCAGTAAACTATAATATAAATATTTTACCAGCACTTATTATTAGTTTGCCATTTCCTGCTGACAGCTATTCCAACTTTGCCAGCAGGCACTGGGTCTCACAATTCTATTATGTTTTGAACAAATAGCGACAAACAAAAATTCTCACAAAATAAATGAACAAGATTTCCTGGGGAAAAAAAAAAAACGATTCCGATGTTCAATGAATATTTCTTTTAAACTCTGACACGTAATATTATTTAATTTGCATATTGCACATTTCACTGTTACTGGAAAACAATTAAGTTAATGAGGAACTAAATAATGTGCACTCCGAGATAATTTAACATTACTGGTTGGTTGATTTTAAGTTTCTTTCTTTCTTTTTTTTTTTTAACTTTATGCTATTCTGGAGACACCCACATCACAGTACTTCTTTTGATGATGGAGGACGCTGCTTTTCAAATGATAACAGTTTAAAGACAAGCAGAGAACTAATCAACTTCTCTAAAACCAAAAAAAAAAAAAGCTCACATAAAACTATGTTGTGTGTGTGTGTGTTGTCAAGAAAAACCATAAAACTTGGCAAAAGATGAGATCCAAAGATGCTGAAAATGTGTCTTTGTTTTAAACTGGGGTGCTTTCTTAAAGACCTTGTGCCACTGGTATCACTCCCCGCAAACCCATCTACTTCTTTACCCCACTCTTGCCTCGGTTCGCTCTGCTGGGTAAAGCACGACTTGTGCTAAATCAAACCCTCAGCCTGCTCCGCTTTACTTGTAATTAGAGAAGAAAATACAAAACAATGTTGACCTCGCCTTAAATTGGAGATCACTTACCTAAAGCGGCTCCTTGGGGCTGCCTAGCGATCATACTATATATATTTTTTTAGTTCGTCTGTAAGACTTAGATGATTGTTCTCCATTTTCTCTCTTCAAATCTCTCACTCTTCTTTTCCCACCCTTATCCAAAGATGCTGACCTAAGATAGTTGAAGCAAACAGAAGAGCCTGTCCATGAGCTCCTACCGAAACATATTGACTTAAGTGGATTTGTGTTGATTTACTTGGACTTTCGTTACCATACTTGTCGAAAAGCCTGGCCCTCTGCAGGCGTAGGGATTGTCTCTCTCTCTCCCACCTCCGTGGAGATGAGGTTCCAGCAAGTCTCTGTTCTCTTGCTGGCACTTGGCAGGTTCTCCTCAATGCTGAGTGATGCACACGGCACACACACACACACACACACACACACACACGCCACTCTCGCCTCCCCTTCTAGCTCATTCTCTACTACCTGTCTCTTTCTTCCATCTTTTCTACAGCAAAATTTCCTTGGAAAAGAGCTGTTTCTACACTGCGCTTCCCAGAGTCTTTCCTCTTACTCTGTCTTAATCCATTCCCGAATGAGTTTTCAACACTAGGGCTCAACTGCAATGGCTTTGGCCCCGGTCACCCATGAACTCCATCCTGCAAATCTGGTGGTCAATTCTCAGTCTTCATCTTACTCGAACACCGGCTAACATTTGACAAAATTGATCACTAGCTCCTTCTCAAAACTCTTTCTTTAGTTGGCTTCCAGGGCAATAAACTTGCAGTGCTGTATGTTTTATGTTTGTTTTTCCTACCTTTCTGGATGCTCCATCTCAGATTTTTTAGTTCCCCCCAATCTCCCTGCCTCTAAATATTATAATGTCCCTCAGCTCAGGACTCCACGTCAGTTCTTTCTTCTATGGTTAGTAATTACTTTGTTGAACTCCTCCCTCTCAGGATTCGAACTGCCATTGACACGCAGACATTATGTCTTAGTATCTAAGTATATATTTAACATAATAATATATGAAATACACAAACATAAAATACATAATGTATGGTTTATCTATAAACATATTATATATAAACAAACATGCATATAAATATGAATCATCGATTCAGACTTTTTTTTGAATTCCATTATTTATAGCTGCCCATAACATATCTCCACTTGGATAGCAAATGCACGTCCTGAGTTCCACAAGTCTGGAATTAGCTTTCTGTCACACTCCCATAAGCTGTTTTCCACCTAGTCTTTCCCTTTGCAGGGAGAGACAACTCTGATCTTCCATTTGCACCAAACAAGATTCCTTAGAATTGGCTTTGGCTGGTTCGGCGCCTGTGGCTCAATTGGCTAAGGCGCCAGCCACCTACACCTAAGGTGGCAGATTTGAATCCCCAGCCGGGGCCTGCCAAACAACAATAATGGCTGCAACCAAAAAATGGCCAGGCGTTGTGGCAGGCGCCTGTGGTCCCAGCTACTTGGGAGGCAGAGGCAGGAGACTCGCTTGAGCCCAGGAGTTGGAGGTTGCTATGAGCTGTATGCCATGGCACTCTACCCAGGGGGATAGCTTGAGGCTCCGTCTCAAAAAAATAAAAAAAAATAAAAATAAAAATAAAAACCAAGAGGGAAGAAAAGGCTGTGTCTGAAAGATGGCTGTGGAATAAGTTATAATGGTGATAATCACTTCTTCCCTTTTCTTTAGTTTTAGACCTAAATATACCTCCATAAATAATATAGTTTATTTTTTCAGGTTTTCATTTTTTTTCTTGAGACAGGGACTCATTCTGTCACCCTGGCTGGAGTGCAGTGACATCATCATAATTCACTGCATCCTCAAGTGATACTCCTGCCTCAGCCTCCCAAGTAGCTGGGACTACAGGGGTGTGCCAGCATGATCAGCTAATTTTTCCGTTTTTCATAGAGACAGGGTCTCACTCTTACTCAGACTGGTCTGGAATTCCTGGCCTCAAGCAAACTTCCTGCCTTTGGATTGTAGACCTAAGCCACTATGCCAGGCTTTTTTCCATGCTTTGAGCCTCAAATGAAAGGAATCATACTGCATGTATTTGGGGGGCCAAGGGAGCTATCCACATCACGACGTTCGTGAGATCAAGTGATTGTGAGCTAATTTTATTTCCATTGTTTTTTTCTGTTTGTTTGGTTTTTGTTTTTTTTTTTGTTTGTTTGTTTTTTGAGACAGAGTCTCACTTTGTATGTAGCCCTCAGAAGAGTGCTGTGGTATCATAACTCACAGCAAACTCAAACTCTTGGGCTTAAACCATTCTCTTGCCTCAGCCTCCCAAGTAGCTGGCACTACAAGTACCCGCCACAATGCCCAGCTATTTTAAAAGATAAGGTCTCACTCTGGCTCAGGCTGGTCTCAAACCTGTGAGCTCAGGCAATCCACCCACCTTGCCTTCCCCGAGTGCTAGGATTACAGGTGTGAGCCACTGTACCCAGCCCTATTTCCAATGTTCTTCTATAACTGTATGATTCTTTAATGTAGTATACTTCTAATGGCCATCTGGGTTGTTTCTAGTTCAAAACAATTACAAACACTACTTCTGTGAATATTTTTTACACATGTCCTAGCACACATAGGCTGGAAGATGCATCTTCAATTTGACTAGATCAGGCCAAACTCTTTCCAAATTGACTACACTGCTGTATGCTCTATCCCGCAGGCTACCAGCACTCATGCTCCTAAGCAGGACAGGCAGCGGTAGCAAAAACATCCGGCGGGCTGGATAAATGTCCTAGGTGGGCCACATGTGGCCTGCAGGCAATAGTATGAGGATGCCTGAGCTAAGGAGTTCCAGAAAAGCCTGAGCAAGAGCCTCATCTCTCCCCTAAAAATAGAAAAATTAGCTGGGAGTGGTGGCATGCACCTGTAGTCCCAGCTACTTAGAAGGCTGAGGCAAGGGGATCACTTGAGTCAAGGAGTTTGAGGCTTCAGTGAGCTATGACACCGCCATTGCACTTTAGCCAGGGCGACAGAGAGACAGAGACTCAGATACATACATTCTGTCCCAAGGGAAAAAAACTGCTAGCTGAGGTCAAAACTGCACAGGAGGGCCCCCTACAATCTGACCCCAGCTTATTTATCCAGCCCCTGGACAAGTAAGTCTGCCTCACTCTAGCTAATTCTCCAGCTGTTAGATGCACTGAGCCAGGAAGACAACATCTCCTTCACCTCGCCACTCTTCATGTGTGCCTTTATACATGTTCTTCTCTCAGGCCCAGCTCATCATTGAAGGCTTTGTCTCTTATCTGTGAAGTCCTTCCTGTGCCTATCCTACCTCCGAATTGAATAAATTCCTCCCCTGGTTAGCTCCTGCAGCTCTGCATACACTGCATTTCTACAATAGCAGTATCACACTGCTTCATACAGTAGCTCCTCCCTTATCTGCTAAACATATGTTCTAAGATCCCCAGTGGATGCCTGAAACTAAGATAATACCAAGCCCTGTATGTAACTATGTTTTTTCCCATACATACACACCTGTATAAAGTTTAACTTATAAATCAGGTATAGTAAGAGATTAACAATAGCTAGAACAATTGTAACAATATGCTATAATAAAAGTTGTACAAATGTGGTGTCTCTCAAAATATCTTATTGTACTGTACTCACCCTTCTTGTGCTGAAGGGACAGCAGTATGACATAAGATTTTATCATACTACTCAGAACAGCATGCAATTTAAAACTTATAAATTGTTGGCTCGGCGCCTATGGCTCAATCGGCTAAGGCGCCAGCCACGTACACCTAAGGTGGCGGGTTCGAATCCCCAGCCCCGGCCCACCAAACAACAATGATGGCTACAACCAAAAAATGGCCGGGCGTTGTGGCGGGCGCCTGTGGTCCCAGCTACTTGGGAGGCAGAGGCAGAGACTCGCTTGAGCCCAGGAGTTGGAGGTTGGTATGAGCTGTGATGCCATAGCACTCTACCCAGGGGGATAGCTTGAGGCTCCGTCTCAAAAAAAAAAAAAAAAAAAACAAAACTTATAAATTGTTTATTTATAGATGTTTCCATTTAATATCTTTGAACCAGTATTGACCATGGGTAACTAAAACCATGGAAAAGGAAAACACAGATAAAAGGGAACTACTGTTTACAGGTACCTAAAAATTAGAGAGAGTGATGTGTGTGTATGTATCAGGGTGTCCATAAAGTTTGTATGCAATTTAAACTATTAAACTATTTTATGTTTTTGTCTGTTTGTTTGTTTTGAGACAGAGTCTCACTATGTTGCCCTCAGTAGACTTCTATGGTATCACAGCTCACAGCAACCTCCAACTCTTGGGCTTAAGTGATTCTCTTGCCTCAGCCTCCCACGCAGCTGGGACTACAGGCACCCGCAACAATGCCTGGCTATTTTTTTGTTGCAATTGTTTAGCTGGCCAGGGCTGGGTTCGAACCTGCCACCTTTAGTGTCTGTGGCTGGTGCCATAACCACTGTGCTATGGCACCAAGCCTTAAACTATTTTAAATTGCACGCAAACTTTATGGACACTCTGTATATATAAAAGGGACTACTATAACTAATATTTTTACCTATCTCTCCCCACAACAAAAATGTGAATCCAAGGGCCATGCCTCATTGGTCTTTACCTCCAGAATGTGGCACAAAGTAAGGGGTTCTGTGTTAGTAGAATTAATGTCATCCTCTGATTCTGGAGCCCCGTCATCCTTTCCATTCTCTCCCCTCACCACACACTCCTTTTTCACTTTACAATTCTGCTCTAGCATTGGGCTGCCAGAGTTCTCCTTCAATTAGACATTCTTGGCCATGAACATTACCCAGATCTCCCCCTACCTAGCTCCACAAACACATAATTTTGAGGGGAACGTCAACATTCCATTTCTACTAAGGGCTGGGCACAGATGCTCACGCCTGTAATCCTAGCACTTTGGAAGCCCAAACAGAGGAACACTTGAGGAGTTCAAGAACAAACTGACAAGTTCTAATTCATCTTGATGCCAGCCTAATATATGCTCTTGTTTACCAAAACTAACCCCTCTCCATTCTCCATGTCCTGTTTATTCTGATTCTAAAAGTTCAAGTCTGAAGTCACCCCAAAAAGCCTCAATCCAACCACAGGTACTCTTCTGAGGTTTGCAGTGTCTTCTGTGATAGTCAGATCCAGTCTGAGTCCAGTTTCTTTTTTTTTTTTTTTTTTTTGAGACAGAGCCTCAAGCTGTCCCCCCTGGGTAGAGTACCGTGGCATCACAGCTCACAGCAACCTCCAACTCCTAGGCTCAAGCGAGTCTCCTGCCTCCACCTCCCAGGTAGCTGGGACCACAGGTGCCCACCACAATGCCTGGCTTTTTTTTTGTTGTTGTTGTTGCACCTATCGGTGTTGTTTGGCGGGCATGGGCTGGATTTGAACACACCACCTTAGGTGTATGTGGCTGGCGCCTTAGCCACTTGAGCCACAGGCGCCAAGCCTGAGTCCAGTTTCTTACTATACTGCAGGAAGTGACATTTAAGAAGTCACCCACTGCCCTGGGACTCAGTTTCTTTACTTCTTCTTTTTTTTTATTGAGATGGAGTCTCACTTTGTTGTCCTCAGTAGAGTGCTGTAGCATCATAGCTCACTGCAACCTCAAACTCTTGGACTCAAGCGATTCTCTTGCTTCAGCCTCCAAAGTAGCTGGGGCTACAGGACCCACCAGAACGCCCAGCTAATTTTAGAGACAGGGTCTTGCTCTTGCTCAGGCTGGTTTTGAACCTGTGAGCTCACCTGCCTTGGCCTCCCAGAGTGCTAGGATTACAGGCATGAGCCACTGTGCCCAGCCAGTTTCTTCACTTCTTAACAGAGAGAAAATGCTATCTGAAGTTCAAGCAAGGTCACATAAGTAAAAGCATTTCAATAAGAAAATGCTATAGGCTCGGCGCCTGTGGCTCAATCGGCTAAGGTGCCAGCCACGTACACCTAAGGTGGCGGGTTCGAATCCCCAGCCGGGGCCCGCCAAACAACAATGATGGCTGCAACCAAAAAAAATGGCCGGGCGTTGTGGCAGGTGCCTGTGGTCCCAGCTACTTGGGAGGTGGAGGCAGGAGACTCGCTTGAGCCCAGGAGTTGGAGGCTGCTATGAGCTGTGATGCCAAGGCACTCTACCCAGGGGGATAGCTTCAGGCTCCATCTCAAAAAAAAAAAAAAAAAGAAAATGCTATATAAAAATACAGGCTAGGAAGGAGCACATGAGCCAATGTGAAAGAGTTCTCAATGGCCAAAGCTGAAATAATTTGAGCAACAAAATAAACTAATACTGGATTATAACCCAAAGCATAAAATAAATATCCCTGAGTCTACACTGATATAAATAACTGAATAAACTATTATTCATCAATAATTATTATTTATATAATTTATAATTGTTATTTATTAATAACTGAATAAATTAATGGGGGAAAGAGAGAAATCTTCTGTGCATAATAATTCCAAATAATATGTGTAGATACTTGCCCTTAAAGAGAGGGAAGGTAACTCCCAATCCTTAGGAATGGGCTGCACATGGTGACTGCCTGCCAAAGAGTACAGTACCAGCTCAGCGCCTATGGCTCAAGTGCCTAAGGTGCCAGCCACACACACCTAAGGTGGTGGGTTCGAATCCAGCCTGGGCCCTCCAAACAACAATGATGGCTGCAACCAAAAAAAAAAAAAATAGCCGGGCATTGTGGCAGGCGCCTGTGGTCCCAGCTACTTGGAAGGTGGAGGGAGGAGACTCGCTTGAGCCCAGGAGTTGGAGGTTGCTGTGAGCTGTGATGTCATTGCACTCTACCCAGGGGGACAGCTTGAGGCTCTGTCTCAAAAAAAAAAGAGTACAGTATGCAAAGAGTAGAAAATAGAGTAACTTTATAGTGGAGAAACCTGACAAACACTATTTCAGGCCCGTGATCAAGATCTGCTTAAGATCAAGCTCAAGATCAACTTAAGCCAAGTTGACAGTATGTGCACTTGAATGGTATGATTAACGGGCAATCTACCTCTGTGGTCTTCTTCTCAATAATGCTTAAGCCCAGTCTTAGAAAAACACCAGACAAGTTTCAGTAGAGGGGCATCCTATAATGTATATGTCCAGTATTCTTCAAAACTGTCAAAGTCCTCAAATGAATTAAATTCTGAACTGCTACAGCCAAGAGAAGCATAAGGAGATATGACAACTAAATGTAATGTGGTAAACCTAGAGATGATCAAGAAACAAAAAAGTACTTAGGTTAAAACTACAGAAATCTTAGCCAGGCATTGTGGCAGGCACCTATAGTCCCAGCTACTTGGGAGATTGAGGCAAGTGAATCGCTTGAGCCCAAGAGTTGGAGGTCACTGTGAGCTGTGACGCCATAGTACTCTACAGAGGGCAACATAGTGAGACTCTGTCTCAAAAAAAAAAAAAAAAAAAAAAAAACCTACAGAAACCTTGCAAGACCAAGGACTTTGGTCAATAATAATGTAACAATTTAGGTTCATTTATTGCAACAAGTGTACCACACTGATGTAAGATGTTCATAATAGGGGAAATAGTTTGGGGGACATAGGAACTCAGTACTATCATCTCAATTTTTCTGTAAATCTAAAATTGTTCTAAAAATAAAATCTATTTAAGAAATAAAGACCCAGATTTGGGAACATAAAGTCTATTTTTTTAAAAAGTGATTTTTTTTTAACTTGAAAAAAATATGCTAGGGTTATGATTTTCAGCTAACAGTTAAAACAGGAGGTTCAGGCATGCATGAAAAATGTCATTCTCCCCACTTTTGGTGCACACACAAATCATGGGGTCAAAATCTGGAATCTACTGGGAATTTGCAAGTGTTTCCCTTCCATTTACTCTGCAAAGTTAGATTTACACTCTTTTCCTAAGGTCAAATAGGAAAAAAATCGGCAGGAAAAATGCTAATGGCTGGAGGAGGGAGCAAATGCACAGCTTCCAAGTATATGTGGCTAAACCGGTTTACTCTGACCAATTAAAAAAATAAAAAAAAGAGGAAAGGAAAGAAATCATGACTTCACGACTTTGGTCATGGCGCTGGACTGGCAATCTATCTACCAGGCTCCAAGCAACCGGACCGTCATCCAGGCCCCGCTTACTTCTGGTTCTGGAAACCAGAATGTATCCGAATCTGAGCTAAACAACGGAAAGCGAGGAAACCCAAGAGGAAGGGGAGAATGGAGGGTCAAGCAAGCAGGAGACAGGGCTCCCAGGGAAGAAGCGGCGAACTGAGCCCACCGGGGTGCCTGGCCCTGTTCCGCCCCCGGGCCCCACGGCCGCCTTTGGTTGCCCCTAAGCCCGTGTGTGAGACTGGTGCTGCTGCATCTCTCATTGGACACCCCCTACTCACCGGTCCCGAGCTCCGGGCCGCGAATCCGGGGCTAAGGCCCCTCCTAGCTCGCGCTGGTCTGTTCCGGGTCCCGCTCCTCCACTAGAAACCAGCGCCTCAGCTCGTCCCCGCCCGGTAATCTCCCGGCTCTTCGGGGCCCTTCTCCGAGATTTCTCCGGACCAGCCCCAGGATTGGCCCCTGCCAAACTCAGCCTTCCAATGGGAACCTTAGCCTCCTTTTCGTCACTGATCACTGGGCAAATCCCCAGGCAGCCGCCGGAGGTGGGGCAGCAGGGGCCGAGAAAAGGAAACTGAAATCAGGTGGGGCCGAGGCTATGCCCAAGCCGCAGCCAGAGTTTGGCGCGTAATCCGGGTGATCTGTTACAGGCTCTACGGGAGCTAAATTCTGAGGTCTAATGAAGCCCCTATGTAGGTAGAACTCTGGTGTGCAAGAATGTCCTCTCCTCCACCGCCCAACTCCCGCCTCGCGCTGGATCAGGGTCTCAGGGCACTTTGAGACGAAATGGCTCTGTCCAGGTGCTCAACACTATGACTTCCTGCCCCCAAAGTGGCCTAAATTTGCTTCTAGGACAAGGCAGGATTTTAGCAAGCAAACATTTGCAGGGGCCTGTTTACAAAATAATGTTAAACCAGGTAGGCATTGTCACCCTTCTACAGAAAGAAAAATATGAGGTTCTGGGAGCTTAAAGGTCTGGGCCCCGCTCAGTGGGGCTGTTTCTGCTTCTTGGCACTGAACTTAGAAAACACTAAGGCTGCAAAGCGGCCAAGACTTTGGCTCCCGAGGTCCTTAGTGGGGAATCTAAGAGGCTCTGGCGCACCCGGCCGCCCACTGGCTTGGAAGCTGGAGGCGTAGAAGCTTAGCCGGCGGCCCAGCCTGCGCTCGCCTCCTGCTTTGCCTGCAGCCGCCGCACCTGGTCCAATCGCGGGGTCATCCACTGTGCTGCCATTGGCATTTCCCAGGCACCGCCGCGTGAAAATCCTCCAGTCTTTTCAGGATAGGAGGGCAGCTACTGCGTTAAAGCTCCTGTGCTGGGGAAGACGTGGCCAAGGCTCTTCGGGTCTGGCAGTACGCTACTCGTACGGGTGGAGATCTAGCTGGGGACACAGGCCGCCCTCCTAGGCAGGGGTAAGGGAGTGGACTGCAGTTTGGGAGGTATCCATGGTCCTAGACCCTAAAACCTGTCCAGCCTCAGTCCCTCCCCCGCTGGAGGTGGAGAAATTCGGAGCGAATACTCGAGGTTAGCCAGTGGTGGAGGAATACAGAAGAAATCCACGCCCACATTTTACATCCTGCCTCTGTCTCTGCCCCCTTCCTGGTCTTTCTTCCCTTCGTCCCGCGGTGCAACCGGTGTTGTCCCTCTTGGGGGAGGGGGTCTCACCTCACCTACTGGTACAACCCTCCTGAGCCTGTGTTCTGGATGTGTTCTCAGCACATCACCTAGACTCTTCTTATAACTGCTCTCCTAGTTGATGTTAAGAGAAGAAAGTGTGTTTAAGATGCTACTTAAATAATTTCATGCTACTACGCCTTATCTCCTTGTCTGGAGGAGATTCTTGACCCTTTCGTGGGCCATTCTGTGAATGCTCCAGCTGTAAACAGCCCAACCCCGCCCCTTAACATTTTCTGATACCTTCCCAGCACACTTAGAGGGACATGGAAGGCCCTTGCAGGGCCTGGGAGAACACGCATGAGGATAGATAAAAGAGAGTGACATAAAATTAATAGAAGACAATGCAATTACTGCCCCCAAACTCACAGTGGATGAAGTACCATTGCATAGTACATCAAAAAAAAAAAATTGGCCAAATTGTGGTATATGTACACCATGGAATACTAGGCAGCCATAAAAAGAAAAAGATGGAGACTTCACATCTTTTATGTTTACCTGGGTGGAGCTGGAACATATTCTTCTTAGCAAAGTATCTCAAGAATGGGAAAAAAGAGCGGCACCTGTAGCTCAGTGAGTAGGGCACTGGCCCCATATACCAAGGGTGTCGGGTTCAAACCCGGACCCTGCCAAACTGAAACAACAACAGCAACGACAACAACAAAATAGCTGGGCGTTGTGGTGGGCGCCTGTAGTCCCAGCTACTCGGGAGGCTGAAGCAAAAAAATTGGCTAAGCCCTAGAGCTGGAGGTTGCTGTGAGCTGTGATGCCATGGTACTCTACCGAGGGCAACAAAGTAAGACTCTGTCTCTTAAAAAAAAGAAAAAAAAAAGAATGGGAAAAAAGTATTCAATGTACTCAATAATACTATGAAATCAACATATAATCACTTACACATTCATATGAATGGTAAAACATAACTACAGCCCAGAAAGTGGAAGAGAAAAGGAGAGAGAAGGGAGGGGAGAGGGATGGGCAGGAGAAAGGAAAGTATTTGGGGGGACCTCACCTAACATGCATAATGCAATGGTACATTTCAAAACTATTAAGAAAAGATGATAATTGTTTTACCACAACAAATAAGTAAGCAAAGTGATGGATATGTTAATCAGTTCCATGTAAGCATTTCACATTGTATATCAAATCAGTACCCTGGCATTGTCCATAACTCTGGCCACATACACCCAGGCTGGTGGTTTGAAACAGGCCAGGGCCAGATCAACAACAATGACAACTGTGACAATGTGACAAAAAAACAGCTAGGCATTGTGGCGGGTGCCTGTAGTCCCAGCTATTTGGAAAGCTGAGGCAAGAGAATCACTTAAGCCCAAGAGTTTAAGGTTGCTGTGAGCAAAGCCCAAGAGTTTAAGGTTGCTGTGAGCTGTGACGCCCCTGCACTCTACCGAGGGTGACAAAGTGTGACTCTGTCTCAAAAAAAAGAAGGCTCGGTGCCTGTGGCTCAAGTGGCTAAGGCGCCAGCCACATATACCTAAGGTGGTGGGTTCAAATCCAGCCCAGGCCCTCCAAACAATAATGACGGCTACAACCAAAAAATAGCCGGGCATTGTGATGGGTGCCTACGGTCCCAGCTACTTGGGAGGCTGAGGGAGGAGACTCGCTTGAGCCCAGGAGTTGGAGGTTGCTGTGAGGCCATGGCACTCTACCCAGGATGACAGCTTGAGGCTCTCTCAAAAAAAAAAACAGAAAATTTTTGGTTGGGCATGATGGCTCACGCCTCTAATCGTAGCCCTCTGGGAGGCTGAGGTGAGTGAATTGCTTGAGCTCAGGAGTTTGAGACCAGTCTGAGCAAGAGCAAGACCTTATTCCCTACTAAAAATAGATTGTGGTGGGCCCTGTAGTCCCAACTACTTGGGAGGCTGAGGCAAGAGAATCATCTAAGCTCAGGAGCTGGAGGTTGCTGTGAGCTGTGACACCAGAGCACTCCACTAAGGGTGACAAAGTGAGATTCTGTCTCGTAAAAAAAAAAAAAAAAAAAAGAGTTTGAGGATGCTGTGAGCTATGATGCCAGGGCACTCTACCTGGGGCCACAGCGTGAGACTCTGTCTAAAAGAAAAAGAAAAAAAAATTATGCACAAAATCTTTTTTTTTTTTTTTTGAGACAGAGCCTCAAGCTATCCCCCTGGGTAGAGTGCCATGGCATCACAGCTCACAGCAACCTCCAACTCCTGGGCTCAAGCAAGTCTCCTGCCTCCACCTCCCAAGTAGCTGGGACCACAGG